>JBCJKH010019277.1:0-10877 GCA_039877255.1 Loriculus beryllinus
ATCACAGAGGACGTTTTCAGCTAGGAGTATATATATATATATATATATATATATATATATATATACAAACACCTAATTATTTTGATTGAAATAAAGTCAACTGGTATAATATCAAAGAAAGTGATAGCATTGTTTTGAGGGTATATGTCCGAATGAAACTAATATCCTCTTTTCCACTAAACACTCTTTAAATTTCCAGATACATTTATTATGCATGATGAGTACATAATTGTACTCTCCCTGTCTTCTTCCACTTCCTTCCTCACTTCCATCTCCCTTTATCCTCTATATTTTATACCTATTTATCTTTTATACATGTTTCTGCTTGCAAAAAAAAAAAAAAAAAAAGAAAAAAACCAAAAAACTAACAAAACCCCAAAAACCTGGAAATAGAGGGTACTTTGGGATCTTTTAAGATTGTACTGATTCTTATCCTATAAACATAAATTCTATTTAAAATAAAAAGAAAAGCCAAACACCTTTTTTATATTTATTTACTGTGTTTGAGGTAGGTTTCAAAACCAGCAAGAGTAGCAATTTATTTACATCTCTCAATGACTATTATTAAAGAAGTAAGAGAAATCAGGAACTAGATTTTATTCCTTTCCATACATTCTATATTTTTCAGCAATCTTCTTACCTTCACATTGATGTTGTTGAAATGCTGAATAAGAGGTGCTTCACACAGCAGCTCAAACCCAGATGGTATTGAATTTTGTCATGGAAACATTTTGAAATAGCTGTCTATAAAAGTGTGGCTTGATAAATTTTGGGTTAACATGGGAAAAGAACAAGATTTATAACTGAGGCTATTCAAGAGAAGATGACATCTAAATGAGAATATCTGTATTTAACTATTGCCTGACCTTGCCTTCTACAAGTTATTCTTTCTGTTAACAAGAACTAATATAACTTCAACACGTAACATAGAATGTGTGTTCTGCAAAATGTCTAGCAAATCCTTAATTTTGGAATTGTTGGACCTGAATAGGTTCCTGTGCAGTCACACACTTGTTCTTAGCTCAGATATATGTATTCTTTTCTGGGTAAAAAAATACACATACTCTTCTCTTGGTTAAAAAAAAAAAAAAAGAAAAGAAAAAAGAAGGTGAAAAAATGGACAGGACCAAAGAATGGTGGTGAATGGAGTTAAATCCAGTTGGAGGCTGGTCACAACTGGTGTTCTCTAGGGCTCAGTATTTGGGCCAGTTCTGTTAAATGTCTTTATCAATTACCTGGGTGAGGGGTTTGAGTACACCCTGAGTAAGTGTCCTGGCTTCATCTGGGGTAGGATTAATTTTCGTCCTAGAAGCTGGTACGGTGCTGTTTTGACATGAGTTTGAGAACAATGCTGATAACACACCGATGTTTTAGTTGTTACAAAGTAGCACTTACCCTGATCAAGGTCTTCTCAGTATCTCATGCTCTGCCAATGTGGAGGGGCACAATAAGCCAGGAGGAAGCAGAGACAGGACACCTGACCCAAACTAGCCAAAGAGGTATTTCATACCACACCATGTCATGCCCAGTATATAAACCTGAGTAAGGTGTGACCAGTCCAGGCTATACAGCACCAGCTATTCCTATAGGCGTTGTCAACAACCTGCTGATCATACTTTGGAATTTTCTGCCTGAGCACTTACAGCAAAAAAACATAAATATTGAGAAGAAAAAAAAAAATGAAAATGGTTGAGTCTTGTATGCAACTAAAAAGAATTTCCAGCACAGATTTACTGAGAAACAGAAATGCTATATAATCTTAACAGGGCCTGCATTGTTGTGCTAAGTCATGTGACAAGTTAAAAAGTTGTACCAAAACACAGATCCTTTTTTCTATTAACTTTGTGGCTGGGTTTACCCATGTTTCCTGGATCACTTCAATAAAATTAAATACAGCTTGATAAGCTCTTTGGTTTTATTACAGGAAGTAAAAAATAAACAACCCTATGTCTCTTGTCTTTTCCAGGAGCTCTATCACACAGTCTGAACCTTTCAAATGCTAACTGTACTTCATTAAAAACATCCATCCTTATGGTAAAGTTTAGATGCTGTAGACTTTTCCATATGGCATAATAACTGTGTAGCTATTTAATGTATTTGCACACCCACACATGAATAAAAAATGTAAATAAATATAAAACTGCTCTTAATAAAGAAAACATTAACTTGCTTTTTTTTTAAAAAAAAAGTAAAATATATAGCAAAAAATTTTGTGCACTCCCTTGAAAAGGATATCAAATTTTGATCTGTTTCTTTTGCTCCCAAATCTCACAGAAATTTCTGTGGGACACTTAATGCAAAAAAAATCCTGTAATTCCTATGTGTTTCATAAAGCAATAACTTAAATAAGCATTTTAGTCAATTTTGACCTAGATGATGAGAGATAAAACGTCCCTCTAGTGTATTTGATGCAGGTATAGCAGTTATGTTAATTGATGTTAGTTTACTGGGGCAGGAACAAGATGAGGAACGCCAGCTCTGTTAATGCCACTAGAAACATGTAAGCAGTCTGGTGTTATTTGTTTTCTTCTGTTATCTGTACTCCACTGCAGATGTTAATGTCAAGCTCGCTGAAATTTCTTCAACAGCAGACAGGGAAAGTAGAAAGACCTTTTAAATGCAGAATATTGTTTTACTCTCACAATGATTTCAGTACTAGAAATACTTCATAAGCTAAAAGTGATAAATATTCATGTGCATTAAATATATTCATTTAGTAGAATTATTCATAGTAGGGGAAATTATGTAGTCAGTTTCTTTTGGAATCAGTGGTAGTTTTAAGTGAACAAAGATTGTATGACTTGGCCTGTGTATTTAGCAAGACAAATAGCCTGTGATCAGCACAATGACACTCTGGTCCTTTAGTGACTCCACTTCTTTTTCCCCTGCACATGAAGAATTTGTTTCTTCCACTGAGGTCAACTTACTCCTGTGCTTTTCTTACCAAGATAGAAACATGATTTTAAAGGTCTACACCTGTCTCCCAACTGCTCCATCAGGAGTAAGTTTGGGCCAAAAAATCACTGACCTCTTCCGAGAGCCTAATTGAGCTACAAAGGAGTTAGAAATCGCCTGTTGCTTGCAGTGCTTTTGACTGGAACTGATAAAAGAGTCAGGATCAATTTCAGCAATAGCTGATTATGGCAGTTGGGCTTTACTAGACATATGTGAAGAAAACTTGTGGAAGCATAAAATACGAAACATCTTACAGATGCATGCAGTCCCTAATTATTTTTCTCTAAAACCATATTCACAGAATCAGACTAATGGTTGTAGGCTTCTAGACACTAAATTACAAAAGGGCTTCTTGGCTTCCTTTTTTTTTTTTTTTTTTTTGTGTGTGTGTGTGTGTGAGATCCACAATTGCTTTTATGTGTTTTTTTTTTTTTTTTAAAAAAAAAGTAAAATCCTTTCTTTGTGTAATAAGCATGTTGCAAGTAGTGCAGAGTCATCAAACAGCACTTGTCAGGCTTTTAACATTAGAAATTGAAGGAACTGCAGCACTCAATCAGTTCTGAGCCAAGCAAAATTAGTTTTCAAATTTCCAAACATGTACAACAGTGAGAGACAGGTAGCATAAGTACACTCTACAAGATCTATATTTTTGCCCACTGCTGCATATTACTGCTGTGGAACATACATTACTTTGGAGGCACAGCTATCTGAAAACTAAGAAATTTAAACCAGATACTACACATTCAGAGAAAAACTGTCAGATCACAACTATGAAATTAATGTTCCCAACAGAGTTTTAAATGAGACGTTTTTGACTCTTCAGTAATTTGGGCAGTCTGCTGAAAATAATATGCAACAAATTTAATGCCATCTGCTTGCACAATCAAAAATTCATTATTCTATTTTTAAAGACTGCTAAAACACCTAATATTTGAGATTTGTTTTCATATTCACAATTATTAAATGTTCATTTCAAACAAAAAGAATCAGCATGGAATTAGGAATTAGATATTTTTGCAGTTCCTTGTCTTTTGTTCAGTATATCTTCTAAAGAATAATAATATGACATTTTAAAAACACACACTGAGTTTTGGTGTTTTTTTTAGAATGACCCTTGACATTTTTCCTTTGAATGGTTGTGAGATTTCCTAGTGTTAACAGCAAGAAACAAGGCAGGGAGAACTCCACAATGGCAAGCATTAACAGCAGAATGAAAGAGTGCCAGAGGGTCTGTCTTGGGGTCCAATCTGTTCAGAGAAGAGACAGAAAACTGCTACTGCCAATTTACATACCTTTGCTCTGCTGTGAGGCACAGGGACAAAACTGTGTCTGGTGAGAGCTGTTTCATATGCATATTTATCTCAGTGTAGTAAGTATAGGGACTTAAACAAAACAAAACACATAAAAAATATGTACCCTAACAACAATATCAAGATCAAAAATACAAAAGACCTTTCCACAGAAGAATTGAAAAACTTGTAGTGTAACTTGACCTTTTGAGGGAGAAGCCAAGTCTAAAGTCAGTCTGGATTCTAACGCATAGGTAGAAAGCTCACGTTTTGTGTATTCTCGTGTCGTTGTTTTGTTGAAGCAGCTGTGGAATTGCCTTGTATAAATGATAATAGAATAAAGACTGGAAACTATCTGCCAACTCTTTCAAAGAACAAGATGGTCCCATGTATATTTTTCAAATAGTAATTGAACAATAATGTTTTAAATGGCCTGGAGTCTCAAAATTATATTCTGTACAAAGGGAGGAGACTTTCATCCTCTTACAATTCTGTTGTTGCTGGTTTAAATCATGAAAATGGAGGAATGAAGAAAAGCCTAATCAGAATATACCTTTAGCTGAGCCTGGTGGTCATTTGTAATACTGCTGCACCAAAAGAAGTTATTATGGATGATTTGGATGATCTTGTAAAATGAAATCGGAGAATTAAGAAATTTTCTAGCATAGACATGTAACAATTCCAAAAGACTGTTCTGTGAACTCCAAAGTAGGCTTTTGACTGGTTAAATAAAGATGCCATGATATTCAATCAAGTTATACTTTTTGCATTTTGGCTTCTAATTTTCCAGCGGTTTCAAACGATTGCTCTTAATAAAACTTCACCACCTTAAATGACTGGTTGAGTCTTAGGTTATATTTTAAGTATTTTAATTAAAAAAACCTGGTATCTGGCATACAGAATGGTTTGGTTTTTTTTAAAAAAAAAAAAACCAACAACAAAAAAAACAAAACAAAGCACTTGGCAAGATCTTGTGTTACAGTAAAGCATCAAACTGAAAAGCGTGATCTAACCAGCTATGATGTGTTTGGCTGCTGAATCCAGTATACTCCTCAGGAACTTGTGTGAGTATATAGAAGGGATTTTTTCTGTGTTGAAGAATTTGCTAAAGCTTACAAAAAGGTGTTTTTGCTATAGCTAGTTTCCTATTTTTTTTTTTTCCTGAAATGAAATACTTCTTGGTTGGTTTTTTTTTCCCTGAAATGTACTAATTGAAAACATCAAAAAGAATTAAAAAAATATCCTTATGCTTGATTGGCCAAGCACTGGGAGACAACACATTTTTAAGACTTTCTTTATCCAGAATAAAAATAGAGATCATATAGTGATATTAAAAGGCCTGAAGAAAACTGAATGATTTCTAATCACTAACTAACCATCAAACCACTGAAAGAAATCATAGAAACACTTGGGTTTTTGTTATTTCCTGTGAAAGTGACAAGTTCACTGTGGTCATTGGAGGGTATAGTTATCAGAACTGCTTTCATAGTGTTATTGTAATTTAAAAATCTTTGATTTATTAAATAATTATTTTTTTTTCCTCACAGTTTACAAGCAGTCTATTGTAAGTTTTAACTATATTTACGAAGCATTTGAGAAATAGTTTATGGAATTAATAAGAACACTGTCCAATATGCTTCTTTTTTATGCTTCTGAATTCTATTCTAGATAGCATAGTGGACATTGTGAGGAGAATAAACCATATTGCATTTTTAGAATACCATATATTAAAAAAACATGTTAAAGACACTATCAGTTCTATGCTCACAAAGTGCATTTGATATCTATTGCGTTTTAAAGTGTAATGTCTGCAGTGGACCCAAGCTCAGGAATCAAGGACCAGCTAAGCACACTATAACCTTTAAATAAATGAATGCTTTTAGCTTTTGCAGTCTGGATTTCTGCTTGCCACTACAAACTTTCCTCCTTAGAAGAATAGATGAACTTCTCAGGTACGCTGAGGTTTGTGTTCATCTGACAGAAAATTGTGTCACCAGCCAGGTTTGAATCTTTGCATGTGAGGCTAATGTGTCTAATGAAGTTTATTAAACTAGGCTAGCTTAATATAAAAATATACGAATTATTATGAATTTGTTCTTTTCATCTGTGCTTTCTAATAAACACCAAGAGCAATCAGTACAGAAATTCTATATAAAGCAGCTTAATTTTAAGTGGAAACAATACCAAGTCTTAGAACACATTTTTCAGGCTTCAAAGTGCTTCTAATCCAGTATTTCTTTGCCTCTTGCATTTGTTTTGGTTCTCTTTCTTGATTCTGATCTTCACTGCTTGCTTGGATTGTTTTACTATCTTTATTTGTTTGTATTTTCTTTTTCCTAGGAAAATAATATGCATATTTTACCAGATATTCTGGAGAAGCTGAGTTAATTCTGGGCAAACCAAACAGGGAAAAAAGAAGTCTGAAATGAATCTTGAAAATTGTCTTTCCATGTGGAGAAAAGAGCACTAAGCAAATAAATGAATGGTAACATGCTCATTAAATACAGAAAACCAAAGAAAACAATTTGTTTTTCTTAGTATTCTAATTTTTATTTATAATGCATAAACATTTAATTTCTAATATAAAAATCACATATCCAGACAGTATCAAGAGATTGATCAGTGGTGTTAATTGCTGGTACAATTACTTCATTAAACTATAATATAGCTCTTCTTTAAAAACATAAAACTCTATAAGAATTTCTGCAGATAACAATTTACTTTATCCTCTCACATCAGACAGAGGTAGCAAATTTTCATTTGCAAATTTCTTAAATCTAAATGACAGAAGCCTCTTTTCAAGGGCTTGATTATCTAAGAGCAACTCAGTGTGTCTCTAATTTTGCATGAAACAGAATGTGTCAGGTATGCAACAATCAAAATCACTTTTAAGTAATTATTGTATAAATTACTCAGTAAGAGTGGAAAGAAGAGTTATTCTTTATCGTCTTTAGAACCCATTCCAGCAGCTTGTCTCTGGAGTTAAATAGAGCTGTCTTGATCACTTTTACATATAGACTTCCTTGAACACTAAAAAGAATTATAATCACCTGATTATAAATTCACTGTTAATATAGCCTTAGAGCTGAGAACATTTCACTCCAGTAGTTAATTTAGTCTGTGGTAAATTCTCACTGTTATTTAATGTCATTTATCACCTGCTGTTTTGTCTTACTGTGAACATCCTGCCTGCCCTGTACTGTCTACAGTACATGGACCTTCTGTGACTTTAATGTACTCAGAACAAAGGCTCCAAAGTGCTTCTATCGGGAGGATTTGGCAAGTTGCCGTAGATATATTCAAGCCATTTTGCTGCCTGTCACTCAGTGCTTTACAAATTGAACTCTGAGGAGAGGTAAAAAGGGTCTATGAGGCATTTTTTTTCTGGGAAGAATATGCTAATAAAGCGCCATCAGCAGGAAGCAGGTTGTGTCTGAAAGAGTTTTGTCAACTCTGAATTAATTTTGTGTGTTAAGAAACACGGGGGTGCTTCTAGAGCCAGTCTGTGGTAATTAATCCTTCCTGTTTCTGGAAGAGCAGAACTGTAATAAATGCAGCCCAGATTTAACAGATGTGTGCACACAATGTCTGCTTTATGAGGAGTAAAACAAAATGATGGGTATGGAACAAAAAATGTTGATTTTAAAAAATTAAAACAGTATGGAAAGTACTAAGATTGGAATTCCCAGTGTTTATGCAAATGTTGTATTCCTTTAAATGTTAGCAGACAGTATGGTTTTGGAAACATCTGTCGGAGTGGCTGGATGCTGTGAAGAAACTGAAAAGGACAGATGTTACTTAAGCTTGTAAAAATAAGCCCTACTGAAAAATAGAGAGATACTTGAGATCTGAGCCACAATCTGCTTAATCTAGGTGGTTATGGAAGATGGCCTACCAAGACAGAGTGGTAATGAACTATTCTAAGAATATTTGTCATCACTTCACCACATACTGTAAAAGACATTTTAAATTGTTATTGGAATACAACAGTATGATTTGGGTATCTTTAACTTCTGTGGGGTTCATAATCAGGGCAGAGCAAGTGGAAAAAGTCTGTTCTATGCTGTGTAAAGAGTTTTAGAAAGAATATGTAATATCTGAATATTACTAAAATATCTAATATGTAATATCTTAATATTACTAAAATATCTTAGTCATACTTTCCCATAAAATGTTAATTCAGTGAAGTATGTGATTGTTCAGATTTCACTGAAGTCCATTATAAGCCTTTTATTTATTTCAGTCATGAAAGATTACCCATTAGATCCTATGGACAGTGTCACCTCTGAAGAACAATAAAATCACACAGCTAACTCCTGAATTTCATTCTTAGAACATATGCAAGAACTTTTCATTTGACCTAATTTTAGAGTTTATTTTGCTTGAGGGACTATTTTGTTCGTGTTTTTAACAAAAAAATAAAACCCAAACCAAACAAAAAAAACATTAAAAAACCTACGGAATTTTTTTTCTTCATGGTCCTTTGCCATATTCATAGTGCATGTCCCTCATTTAGATGTATCTTCATGCTGAGCCATTTTAACAGCTATGCAATTGAATACATGGCTTAATTAAATAATTTTAGAACGAATATATGATCTGGGGACTTATTACTGATTTCAGTCCTCACACAAGAAGCAGAATACCTAAGGACATTTCATTCAAAGTTTAACACAATTACTACTTAAATGAGAGCTTGAAGGTTAAGAAACTAAACCTTACAAACAAGTATGATTGCTAGATTCTCAGCAGAATTCAGTGCTATCTGCATAAAAAATTCCAGATTTATGGATTGAATTCAGTGATCCTCAGCTCTGATTTAGAATATACTGTTTTTCTTTTCACAATCATTCATCTCATTAGTAACTTTATGGAATTTAATTCGCCAATGAAATCATTCCTTTATTGAATAATTAAATTGCTACCTGTGGCAAATGTTGGTAACATACAAACATACAAATATAGACTGAGCATGAGAGATCATTTGTATTTCAAACTTTCTGCAGAGATATGATTTGGGGTATATATGAGTGCTTTATACCTCTTTTTATAATGCAACATTCTTGGACAGCATTAATAGGATTTTAGTTATGTGAATTTGCATACTAAAATGATTTATTAGGAAAAATAGACAAATTATATCATTGAAAAAATGGGAAAAGGAAAATTATTACCAGTACCAAATTTTGGGCTTCTTGTATTCAATATTCTTGATCAGTCTCTAGAAACACTTTTTTTTTTTTTTTAATCCATTGACTATCAGCTCCTAATCATAGATCCTCTGAATTGTGCCAGTGCTAGATACTTAAAATAGCCAAATTCAGTAGCCAAATTCCCACATGGTGTATCCACTAAAGCTAGAAGGCTACTGTAGATTTACCTTGCTAAATCAGGTTTGGAATATTCTTGTATTTCAGCAAATTTATAGCACTTGTCCTCTCCAGTTTAAGAGAAGATATGTGAAGGGTTGTTATTATTCTTAAACAAACGCTCAAGGAAGAGGTTAAGCCATGAGCTTCTTCCTCCTTACCCTTGCAAATGATTTGGCCAACTACCTTGCTTGGTCTACTGGGACTTTAATAGTGTGAAGTGCTAAGCAATTGCCATTCTGGCATTCCTGACATCTCACATCTGCTGTTATGTCATTGAATATTTAGTAAAGTGGTTCAAGCAGTTTGAGGGGTTTTTTTCCCCTTTACAAACTTAGAAATTAGGACTTAAAAATCTGTGCAGCCTGATTAAGAATAAATATTTACTTTTTCTGCAACTAGCACTGACTATTTTGAGAAAATTTTGTTACATATTTTCAGGTTTCACTCATTGTTCTTCCTGCAGTTCAGAATTTCTAATAGTGACTCCTTTCTTGATAAAGGCTTTCCGTTTTAACTTAGAAATTGATTGGTTTAAAGGAAACTTGTTTATTTTCTCCTTGGAAGATTATCTCTTAAGTTGGTAGAGTCACCCATTTTTGCTAAAGATTGTGCAAGTAGCTGCGATGACATAATCTGACTTCCTTTATCAACTGGTGCTTTGTCCTGCATTGGAAGACACTGTGTTTTCCTACACTTGGTCAATTTTCTTCTCTTTGATAGATGATCAGGATTTTCATTTTTACCCCTATATTTGTTTCAGATAATTACAACATGTAAATAAGACTGCTTTTATTCACCCAGAATTATTTCTCAAGAAGACCCCAGCAAGCAGGTTCCCACATGAAAGTCATCCCTTGCTATTCGTAATTGAGGTTAGAGAGCGCAGGATTTTTTGCATCGACTAGTATTTTACAGGCTTGGAGTCAGTGCTGAAAAATCTATGCTAATGTTCTTGTTGAAGGCAGTGTCATTATTGACATGCAACCTGCTCATGTTGGATTGTAGTGAATAGGGCTACATCTGGCTGTCGACCAATTACCAATGGTGTTCCTCGGGGTCCAGTTCTAAGGCCAGTTTTGTTCAATGCTTGTCAACAATCTGGATGCAAGAGTTGAATGTACCATTAGCAAATTTGCTGTTTCAAAACTGTTGAAGAACATTTCATAACAACAAAAATTGATGGGGATGTGGTATATAATGTATGTGGGATATAGATAAAATGAAGCTGTGTTGATTATTTGGGTAGTGTTTGTGTTGAGTG
>JBCJKH010019285.1:0-44211 GCA_039877255.1 Loriculus beryllinus
TTCCTTCGATTCTCCTCCCCATCCCTATGGAGCGGGGAGGAAGGGGGGGGGGGGGCGGGGGAGTAGAAACTGGGTTTAAACCATGACAGACTGCTACACATGAGACTGCTTGCACATGAGCTATGTGGCTTATGTCCCAGTGCTCAGCTGTGGAGCTCGCACTTGGTAGGTTTGCTAGTGCTAGCCTTTAGGATTGCTTACAGTCCCTTCAGAATTTAACAGCAAAGCTAATGCCATCAGCAACTGAACTGATGTAATGATATAGTAGAGCAAAATAAGCAGTGTTCCTTCTGCTGTTACTCCCAGCCCTCCTCCCCAGCTGCGCAGCCCTACCCAGCTTCTCTCGCTGCAGGTCCAGTATTTCTTGCAGCCTCACCAAAATAATTTTGTTTACTAAAATTGCAGGGTTTTTTTCAGGTTTTTCAAAGTTACTATTATTTATGTCTTTATTTAACAAAACAGCAGAAAACTTTGAATGGACTGCAGAGAGCCTCAGCAATTGTTATTACTGACAAACGTGTGCCAGGGGCACACACCGCAGCTACCCAATGGAGCTAAGCAGCTCGGTGGTCCCAGGAGGGCTCACAGAATTATATCCCTGTTGCTTTCAGGATCAGAGCCTTAGGGCACCTCTCCTAGCTCAGCTAGTATCCCATGAACTATCCTTATGTTAGGGGAAGCAATGCAGCTAGGTCTGCCTGGGGTAGCTCTTTGCTATCCTTATTGAGGGGATGCCTGCCTTGAGGGGGATGGGACCAGCTGGCCTCACACCACACGAGGCTGGCACGACTGTTGTTTTCAGGACTGAAGCTTTACTTCGGTACAGTGCCGTATCATGCAGATGTGCTAATTTGTTTCTCCGATTAAGAGATCTCTAGTACAATACTGCATTGTACCATGTAAAACAATACACATTCCTACAGCTATCCCAGGAAAACTGAAACCTCAACACAGACTAGACAAAGCAGACTAAATAAATATATAAAGCAGGCAGTAAAACTAAACCTGACATGATAAAGGACTCTTGTCTAAGTAGTAATCTACACTTCTTTTGTTAACTGGCTTACTTTTGATGACTAGCAATTTTTCACCAGCTTAATTGCTACTCTATCCCCAGGATCATTTCAGAATCTCTTCTCTGGTGTACATTCCACATAATACTTAATATTTGAAAAAGCACAAAAGCAAAATTTGTTTGCAATGTCTGTGAGATCTGAACAGTTTTGCAATTGAGATTTTTACCACAAAGGAATCAAGAATCTGTTAGAATGAGGTCTCATCACAAGGAAGATGTAGGCTGTATTGACAAGCTACTGATTCTTTTCACATCCAGGATATTCATCAATAGTAAAAATATATTTAACTGTGAAAAAATACAGGCAAGCACCATTGCTGGTGATTTTTCACTTGTTTCCCTCCTACACCACAATGGGCCCACTACTGACAGATGGGTAACAATCTGAAAACCACCATTTTACACCTGGGCCCCTCAGCACCTCCTTTATCCCCAGCAAATGCAACCTCCCCTGTCATTGTTGTGTAACTTAGGGCTCTGACATACACACAGCTTCCAGCAAGTATAAAACTAACAGAACTGAATGCTGCAAAGATGTATTCAGATCAACAACACTAAAAAAGAAAGAGCAAATCAGAGCAGCTGTAGCTGGTAATGTGAGGTTAATTCCAGTAATTTCAAGGTAAAAACAAGAACATGTCACAAACTCTGCCCAATTTTATGAGAATGTTATATATAAGGGGTTTTCCCCATGGGACTAGCATGCACTTCACAGGAGCTGCTTTTAATCTACTACTTAATCAGTTGCTCAAATGCATCGTGTTTTGTGGAAGAAGGTAGGCTGTATTTCGAGATGACAATCTTTTTACAAGTTCCAGTGATTTCTTACAATTTTCTTAAATGACTGCATTCAAAGTGAAATGCTGTTTCAAGCCAAGCACAGATAAATCCACATTGCCTACTGCAATTCCATCACTGTCTTAATGTATTTGTGCAACACCCAGTCACCAAGGCACTTAAGCAGCAGGGACCTGCTCAATGTCAGACTGGAGCAGAATCACACTCTAAACTGTGACATGCATTTTTTTTCCCCCACTGTGCTAATGAACTATGCGAAACATTTAAATTTGTTGAACGAGTATTTTTGTATTTTTCAAGTCTACTGTTATAAATAACTATTGCTCAGACAGTTGAGCTACTTCCTTTGGCTACTTTGACATCGTTAACCTTGGTCTACCCCTCAGCTAGAGATACTGCTATCTTTGTGCAAAGATCCTCGTGTCGGTGCTTACAAGGTCACACAAAAAGATGCAGTCTGCCTTTGCTCAGCTTTGCTAAACAAAAGAGAAAACATGTCTTCCTTCATTGGTTATCAGCACTGTCACAAATATCAGAACACATGAAACTTCAACTCAAATGTAGCAAAACCAATAATCCACAAAATCAGCTCTTTGCTAAAGGCATCTTAGTGAAGGCAGACCAGAGTTACTCTGGCTTAGTGGCCATCTATCCTTTTTCTTCCAAACAGAGAATTTGGTTTTCTGTTGAAGACAACCACCATTCCAATAGTTGCTGCCATTTCCATAATTTCAGGTTCACTGAAATCCATTTCTTGTTTCAATTACACTGTTATTTTAGCTAGAAGACCAGGATGACTTCTTCCAATTTATATCAGTTACCAATGATGATATCGAAATTTATTGTCATGCTTCATATCCTGTCCTGTTAATGCATTACCTTAATGCAGAAGTAACTTTGGAAGAACAAAAAAACCCACTGAAAAGCAAAGCCTAAAATTAACTGAAACAAAAATATTTGATTTCTCCTTCCTCTCAAGGAAAGGCAGTAAGAGGATAGTGTTTCAGTTCAAGCTTCTGAAGGTGTATGAGCTGAACAGCAGGAGCCAAGCAAGAGTTTCACTCACTCTTGATTCTTAATGGTTCTGAGAACAGTAGAACCCCTACCAGCTGTAGCCTTAAGACCAAATTACTCAAATATCAGCTACATTTACTGTATCTTTTGTGCTTCTATCCATCATTTCACAACAGGCAGTCTTCCTTACAAGTTAGGGTGAACTGTATTAGAAACTAGAAATTCATATGGTATCTGTGAAACTTATTACATGTGACCAGGCTTCCTTTGTGCTGGCTCATTTAAAAATAAACTTAAATTTTCAAAATTAGATTTTGAATGCGAACAGAAGTAGATTAGAACAAAGCCTACTTTATTTCCAGAAATCCTTCTGGCATTCCCTCTGTTCTGTAACTACTTCAGCCAAGGGTAACTTTGCATTACCTAAGTGCACAATGAGCTATAAAAAGCTTAAATGGCGTATTCATTTGTAAGACTTACCTTGCTGAAAGAATGAAGGATCTCTCTACGCTTTCAATGTTCAGCTCATTCTGATATGCTTCCTGGGTTGGCTTTTTAACCTTCCATTGAGAGAGAAAACTTGACATTCAAACTGAAATGGTACTTTTACAGTCACTTTAGTTTTACTTATTGTAAAATCCCTTACACTTTAGTTTTAGTTACTATGAAATCCCTTGCACTTTTACTGCAGAAAAGGTACATTGGAGAGAAAAATCTCTGCTCATACACCTCAGAGGGCCCAGTTACAATAAAATTACATGCAACCCAAATTACTATTTCACTGTGGCCTATATACTACCACTGGTGACACACAGGGCAATGGAGCTCCTGCTGTGCTTCAACATGCCCAGGCCCATTGCCCTGTAATTCCCTCCTGCAGCTGGGCACAAAAAGGCACTGCTGCTGCTGCAGGAGAAGATGCAGCCTGCCAGTGTACCCCACAATGGGTATCTGCCCCGTACCTCCAAGAGCTGAATTGCCCTGCTAACCCTTCTGAGCTACCAAGTTTTAAATATAAGGAGGTTTAAAAGCCAAGAGTGGTTCTGAGCCACCATGATACATCTGCTGGCAGAAGAGATTTTGCAGCTATGCCTGCGAAAGCTTAGACCCAGGTGCCAGATCTGCACTGCAGCTGGACTTGGTGCTTTTATCTGACAGGACCAGAGATAAATTACTTGATTCCCAAGGCAATGGTTTGTTGTTTCCACTGTCATGTCAGAGACCATGTCAATATATGGCATGTGTGTCCCTTATCACTACCCAGAAGGGCTCAGGGCTTAACTTTGGTGGTTTTCACAAAGGCTCAGAAACAAAAGCCATGTCTCCTCTCACTATCAGATCTCTATAAACCACTGAGATTTAATCCACCAGAGATTTCACAGGCAGAGATGCAAAAAGAGAGGCAATCTCAACAAGTAGGCAGACTATTCCAGAATAGGAAAATAGTGGATGAGATGCAGGTGAGCTCATCCTGCAGCAACACAGGTTTTTTAGGGAAACCCAGATAGCAATCCCACAGGCCATATTATGCAAGAAAATTCAGCCTGTAGGACTCCTCTGGAACGTAAGCATCTTTAAATCTCTTTCCAACAATAAACATAGTTATGTTTTGAACATCTGAAGGCCTGAGTTTAAATAGATTTGGAGAAAGACTTTTTTTAACAAGTGACTCACCTTCATTCCAGCCAACGACAGCATGTTGTTAAGTTTATACATTCCTGACTGAACTGGAGTTGTATACAACAGGGCATCATTGAACTGTAATACAGAAGCAGTGTTTTTTAATGACTGAAGACTGTATAGAGACAGATAATTTCAGATGCATTTTACTGGGAGTACAGAACTCTTACAGCACTGAAATCAGCTGTCCAGAAGGGCATCTTCTACTTCCTATTATTCCAGTTAGAACTCAATAAACATTTTCATGTATGAATTTAGATAACAATAGGTGTCTATTTATACCATCCTTGTGTAAATATACATTTGGCACATGAGTAAACAGCGCACGGATGTCAAAGAACAGGCTATCAAAAAGGACAAAGATGTTTGTCATGTACACAGCTGTATTGTATAATAAACCACTTTAAAAAGAATATTAGAATTAAGCATTCAAACAAAGCAAAACATTCCAGAAACTCAGAGACAGCAGAATTAAGATTAGCAATTTATACTTTTATAAGTATAAACTTGTCTACATGTATCATGTGAATTTTACCAGCTTAAATGTGCATCTACTGTTTATTTCCTGTTCCAGCAGGCTTGGCTTCATTCACTGCACTTACTAAACAGCTACTGAGATCTATTTGTTGTTCAACAAATGGATCCAAACTTCAGCTAGAACACATGAACACAGACCAGAAAACTGAACTGTCTCGTCTGTGAGGTTCTTTGCAAAATAACCAAATGTTCCACAAGCCTTCACATGATCAGTGGAAAAATTGCTGGTTAAGTGTCTAAAGGCATAAATACTAGCCTGCACACTGTTTATATTTATATATATTTATATTCAAATCCCCCCCAAAATACTCCAAAACTCACCACCTCCAAAACCAAAACAAATAAAATCCAAGCTAGAGCCACTCAAATTTATAAACATCTGATTTAGGAAGTCCAGCTCGACACAGCACCAGATTTTTGAGAGTAGTACCTTAAGTGATATAATTTGTAATTATCTCAATGCTTTATATGCTACAATCTCCAGAGCATAAGACAGTCACTTGCAGGCTTAGAATTCATACTCCATGACTGCTTAGGGAAATACTTTTCATACTACTGTAACTACAACACAGATTTCAGCTAGGACTGTGGACCAGCAATGCCACAAACTGCACACAGCAGTAATTGCCTTACCACCTGAAGAAAAGGAATAAACAAAAGTTCAAGTGGAAACAGAAACTTCAGGGATGCACAGAAGTTTCAAAACAAAACAGTAGCAGAGACAGGAAAAGAACCGAGCACTTCCAGCCCAGTGCTCTGCTCAGGATGCAAGGGAGCTTGTGCAGGGGAAGGAGAGAGGAGAAAGGAGGGAGACAGGAAGAGAAGAGTACAATACCAGCCGTGGAGTTGTAGGTTTTACTATCTGGTACAGCTAAGCGGGATGGAATAACTGTGTTAGTTTTTGCACTACCACATCTTCTCATAAAAGCACTCAAATTTTAAGTGAGCCTTGTTCAAACAATACATTTTAATAATCAACAGGTTTTTATTAAAATTAGCGTATATGCTAATAGGTGATCTCTCCAAATTAAAACTGAGCAAGTAACACAGCAACAACTGCTCCTTTTATCCATTACCTGAACTTATTAGTTACTTATGTCTGTGGTGTAATGTTTCAACCACTTAAAATTACATTAGTGATAGGTACACAGCAACACATAGTGTCTTACCAGAAAAAACATTCGTGGCTGCATGACCTTCCGGGACAGCTTCATCAGTGTTCCTTCCTTCAGAAAGACCTAGCAAATTAAAACAAGACATCTGAAGCCTAGATTCTCATGGCACAAGCTGTACAGATGAGCTGACTTCATCATCATCACAGAATCATAGAATGGTTTGAGTTGGAAAGGACCTTAAGATCATATAGTTCCAAACTCCCTGCCATGGGCAGGGACACCTCACACTAAACCACGCCACCCAAGGCTCTGTCCAACCTGGCCTTGAACACTGCCAGGGATGGAGCTCTCACAACTTCCCTGGGCAACCCATTCCAGTGCCTCACCACCCTCACAGTAAAGAATTTCTTCCTCATATCCAATCTAAACTTCCCTTGTTTAAGTTTTAATTATCTTATTATGATGATGGTTATTACTAGTACACTAAAGGTGCTGCAGAAGTTTTGGGATTGGAGACCCCCTTTCTAAGAAAGGCTCTTCACTCTTAGGTTTCTCTAAAAGTGAGTGTGAATGGCTGCATGACAGTTTTCCACATTTGAAACCATGCTTGAGGAAAAATAAACTCCCTGCAAGACCTGGCAAGGAATCACATTCTAATCATAAGTTTTCATCAGATAAATGTCTAAAAAACCCCCACACATATGGAGAAGCAGTAGTCATTTGACTTTTAGAACTGAGTAATTAAGTGATGGACCATTTTAATTCTTGGTATATGCCAGCTTCAGTACTTGGCTTGCATATCATCTGTGCTGCACTTTTACTGCAATCTGCTGAATGCCAGCTGGAGGACCTACCCTTCCCGGCTGTACAATCTCATGGTGTCCATTCAAACTGTACTGAATCTGCATAAGTTTCTGAAAGTTATCCTATAGGGAGAAAAAGCAAAAGGTAAGTAATTGCCCTTGCACCTATGACTTGAAAGAAGAAAGTTTTAGTCAACCAGCTTTGTAAGTCAAAATACTTACTCCCTGCTTCATGATGTCATTGGCGTGATTTGCAACTTCTATGACAACAGCTAGAGCATCTGAAGGATGAAGAGATGGCGATTAGGTTATACAGACTAGTCAGCACTGGTATTTTGTAAAGCATGGGTACAAAATTGCTCTTCCACAACATGCTGAGATACAAAAAGCAGTCACTGCATCCAGAAGCACTTCCCATAGATCCCAGAGTCTTTGGATCATGGTTTAACAAGTGCACTAGCAAGTCATTGGTTCAACCAGCAGTGCCAATAATTGCTTACAGCTAATCAAAACAGTATAAAAGCAAAATTAAATTCTAGATTATCACATAAAGAATTACTTTAATTTCACTGTCTCTGCTTACAGCAGAAAAGTTACCATTTTAACAGACTATGCAGAGATTAAACTTTTTCCATTTTAAACAACTGTCTCCAGTGCCAGTCATAGACTACTTAGCAAAAGTATCCAAATCTTTGTGATTTCTTTATTCTGCCTTTAGTTTTGTTGCACCTCAAGCTAACAGTATAAAGTTCAAATTTCTAAATGTAAAACTTTTAATACCAGAAGAAAAACAAAAAAAAGAGAAGAATCTCTCAAAGGGAAGAGTTGCCAAAGACAAGAGATTTTATTAAGTACTGATGTTCAATAACTAGCAACTTGATTGTAATATATGCTGTGGTGTAACTGCAAGAAGAGGTTACATAAAATGATTATGTAAACAGTGAGTGTATGAGAGAGAACTCATCCAAGGTTCTCATCCAAAAACTTGTAATTTACTTAAGTAGGAAAAGAAAAAAAGAAAAAGATTAATTTAATTGAAATCTGGAACAACTGCTCTGATAAAATGTAATCTCTAAAGCATTTAGCATCTTCTCAGTAACTGAAATACTTCAAATAAAGGAACTACATTTGCTTAAAAGTGCACAGAGAAGTCTACTAAACCAGATAAAAGCAAGGCATTGCTTTTATAATCATGTGCATCTGCACAACCTTCCTAAAGATAATGAGCTTGCACAAATGTTACTAAAGAGACTGAAATAAGTGACAGGAGCTCACACAAATGAAATGGAGACATTGCCTGGGAGCATTTTTGGAACTAATGACGTATGCACATGGAAGAAGGAAACAGTCTGAACGTGTACTGCACCACTACACTAGAGTTAAACTAGCTTAATACCAAACTACCACGAAACACATAGTCCTGTCCTCTTCCATCACAACTGTTATTTCCCATTTCCTCTTACATCTTTTCCCCCCACATGCAGGCAAAGTTGTGGAAGTCACTTGTGTTTGTGCAACTTGTGACAAGCTAAACTGGGGAACTCCTCAGGTTAAATATAACCCAGAGTAGCTCCTTGATCTTGTTCACTCCCACCACACTAATGCTTGTCCTGGCACAAAGAGAAAGGTCCATGGCTGGGGGAGAGCAGCTAGTAGACCAGACTGCCTATGGTGAAAGGTTTACAGATGCAAAGACTGCTTCTTTCAATAGCAGTGCCCAAAATACCTGCTTAAGCTGTCTGTTCAACTTCACTCATATCTCCTGGTTTAAGCTCAAGGGTGAGCTGATACGACTGTAACCTTGAAATGTTTTTGAAACACAAGCAGTATTTCTGCTAAGAAACTTAGAACTAAATAGAAAACATTTCTATTACTGGCTTAGTGTCTTGCATGCATTTAAAATTTAGATACATTATCATATGTACATAAGCTACTATTCCTTAATCTAAAGAGACATTTACCTTGAGTATCTCTATAGTCTGCAGATTCTTCTAAAAGATTCTTTAAATAATCTGTATAAAGAAAAAAATAATATAGAGATAGTTTTGTTAAAGAAATAAACAGCACCAGAAACTAGTGAAACCCACCCTTTTCCTGGAAGTCTGCTTTTCAGGCAGATCTGTACCACAAAGATCTACTGCTAAATCTTTTGAATCTGTCAAAGTAATTACAAAAGGAAAATTAGCATTTCTACGATGGAAGTCTATTGTGGTATCTTGCTCAGGGCAGGGCAAGACTTCACAATGATGACCTCCCCCCACCCCCGATGCTCAAATAGGCATTTTTGATTATAAATTATAAGTTTAGTTCCTCAGACACGAGGTGGCACCCTCAATCCATTAAAGTGTTGGCAGTTTCAAAATCTGTTTTACTTAGCTAAAATTAACTCCAAGTGTATGACTATACAAGAAAACATCCCCCTTGAGTTTCCATTCCCTGGTATAGTGTCTAGAGCTCACCAAAATTACAATATCCTGTTAAAGATTAACATATATATCCTCAGTAAAAAGTCCATCTACTCTTTACATGCTACAGCTTTAAACAGCTTCATATTGACAGAAACCAAATCAGAAACTTTCAAAGAAATATACATGTCTGATAGTATCAACAAACACTGATTTATAATTAGCTTTTAAATGAGGTATTAAGATTCTGGCAGACCTACAGAAAACTAATCGTATGTGCTCTAGCAAGCGTTCAATTTTAGCTTTGCAGTTGTACAAGTTTCATGTAGGAGTGAAATAACTCCCATATGCTTGCCCTACCCAAATTCATTCTTTTACTCAAAAAGGATCAGGAGCCAATTTTTCCTGCCTTCATGAGATGTCTTGCTTCATGCATGCCCCTCAGAGACTGCTCAGTGTATTGTAAACTTTTCCTTATGTAAATAAAAAATAAAAGGAAAAAAAGAAAAAAGAAAAGGCATTATGAGACATGTTTCTGCAGTAGAAATGCTGTGAAGAGTGTCACAGTTAATGAAGGCTTGGAGAAAAACAGAACTACAGGAAGAGAAATACCTGGCACTTAAATCTTATTTTTTGGCAAAGACCTAAGGGAGGATTCAAGAGAGAAGCATGAGGAGGAGGTTGGAGTGAGGGAAGAGGAACCAGCTGGGGTCTCCTGCAGGGAAGTGGGGAGGGAGTGCTGGGAGGTCTGGCTGGCTAAGACATGAGAACACCCACAGCCTTCTGCTCTCCTCAGAGTCTTGTCGGATCATTAGCAGGCACTGGTCAACATGCGACCTTTTTAAGACAAGTCTGACATTGGCACCAAAACCTTTCTAGCTATAATCATAAGCACCGCATCCTTCACATCCCTCAAGATCTTGTGCTGTAGCAGCTACCAGGCATTGTGGTGCAATACTTAGGTGGACACATATTCTACTAAAAGCAAAGTTCATCTTACTTCACCTCAGATTATGCAGATAAAAACCTGGTGTGAGAGAAATAAAAAAACTCAACAGGAGGTATTTTGAGAGGAACTGAAAAGATTGCTTTTAACTTGGTTTAGCCTGGAGGACCTATCATACACATGACACAAGCTGCCTTCTCCTGCCCTTCCAGTGGGTGCTCTCTCAAGCCAGAGCTGTGCCATGCTGCCCAGGCAGAGCACTCCTGGGACTCCACCATAAAGCAAACGACTTAAAACTTCACAATTGCAGCTTGATCTTCATCGGGGTCAGCACGAAGGACTCCAGTGGGAACCTCCCAGTATGAGTCCCTACAGCTTATACAGATATGAGCTTCTTAAAAGCTTTCAACCACACACCTCTGTAGGCTGAGAACAAGAGGTGAGGTGGGTGTAATTTACACATCTGCAAAGGTACTGCTAGCACTCTGAGAAACTGTCCCTAGTACATGGGGACATCTGATTTAATATTCAAAGTAATCGCACTAGAAACTTCAAACCAGAGACCCAACATGGGAACTGCGTCTTGGCATATTTGTGCTTTATGACATGGTCCCCAAAACAACATTTTACATCAGCAAATGGAAGAGGGAAAATCAGAGGTTTTAACAAAAGAGTATTCATTTAAAATTCTGTATGTAAAAAAGGCAGCTTTTGCATTACAAGACTGAGGCAGTGAATAGAACTGTAAAATCCTGAAAATGATAGATACATAATTTTGATCTTGATACTTCCTATGTATATCTGGTAAGTGGACTTCAGTTTGTAGCTAAAGCTCTGCTTTAGAGAAGCATCAGAACAGATATTTTTAGTCTCTTCTGTGAATACACACTGTAAATTCTGTGCTTGCAGCAACCTTCTGGAGGTACTGGCTTAAACTATACAGACAAGTGGGTTTCACAGACACGAATAATGTCACATTAAAAATTTAGCAAAAATATTCCTAGATAAGGTCAGGAATGGGTTGCCCAAGGAAGTTGTGAATGCTCAATCCCTGGCAGTGTTTAAGGCCAGGCTGGACAGAGCCTTGGGTGACATGGTTTAGTGTGAGGTGTCCCTGCAGGGGGGTTGGAAATAGATGATCTTAAGGTCCTTCCAACCCTAACCATTCTATGGTTCTATGATTCTATAAAATAAACACAGAAGTCAAATACTAAGGTGGAATTGTATCAACTGTCTTCGCAAGAAAAAAATTCCCCTCTTAAATATGCTTTAGTTGTTCAGACTAGGAAGACCTTAAGCATACCTTCAGAAAGGCAGACTTAGAAATTAAAACTTGTAACTCTGCTAGATACCCCAAAACACAACAAAAATCAGAACAAAAGCATATCATTTCTCTGACAAAATTTCCCTATGCTCTGCTTCTACCTGACAGTAGCCAGCAATTCTCTTGTTGCTGAGGAGCAGTGACTATCACTTCTGCTAGAAGTTCTCTTCTGCTTCATTAACTACTTTTTGTTTCAGGTTGTCTAATTTAGTTAACGTAAATTCTAAGCAATCCTTTCCCAACACAGTAACTGGTGTGAAGTCTCACAACTCTCTTTCTGACATGCAAAGGAGCAGTGAGCTCAAAGGCTTGTTTTTCAACCCCTCAGCCTCCCCTCACTACACTCCAGTTAAGGATAACGCAAGACTCTCCGCAAATCTGATGTTGAGAAAAAGAGAAACTTATCCTATGACAATTAAGAGCCCATTCATACCGTAGAGTCTCAAGTCATCTACTCAAATCAGAGGTTTCTGGGAGCAATCACCTCTCTTTTATTTCTATTAGAAATCAGAAGCGTCTAATTAACCTCTTCCCAAACCCAATATTTGCCAGTATGTGAAGAAATGAAAGCTCACTTGCTGGATGGAGAAGCTGTATAATTAAGCAGAAACACAGCTGAGCTGTGCCTCTCCTTGGCTGATTTATATGAGTCCACCTGCTCCTGCTTTTCTTAGCACAAAAGTAACTCCACTTCAAAGCACACAGCGACAATCTTGTGATGTGACCATGTAGCAGCAGGTTACCAGTACAAAGCTGTCCCACTGACACAGAACATCTAAATAGGAAGAAATCCCTGCTGACTCCAGCCTAGTAACTTCATTTCCTGGATTATTTTTGCTCCTCTGCACTCACCCACTGCTCCCTCCTCCTTTGGCCACAGATCCCCCCCTGCTTTCAGCCTGGGCAGCTGCTGCGTCACTGCATCTCACTCACTGCATCTCACTCACTGCAATAATAGATCCAAGTGTTTTGTGTGGCCTCCAAATGTTTTGCACCACAAGTTTATGTACAGATTGCCAATATTACACAGAGGTGCTGCAAGGTAACAGAGCAGACAGGTCATACAGAGAGATATGTAAGAGGAAGAATCTCAAAGATGACAGAAATGTATGATAGACTGAACAGACTGAAAATGAAACAGACCCAAAATAACACTTCCAGCCCCAGCACAATTAAAATTTTAGTCTGATCTCTTTTAATGCTTGCATTGAACAAAAGAAACTACTTTTCTCAATCAGCAGCCAGCATTGCAGTCCCATGCCTGTCAATTGCATTTGCAGGTACATTTAAATCTGGGCAGCCACAGTAAGGTCTGCAGACTGGGGACACTCATTGCAACCCCCACTCTACAGAATCATTTTTTTCAGGTCTAAATCAGCTTGTTCTAGCCACAATGATAGTTAATGATCATGAGTAATTGCCCTTCAACACCTGAGTTCTGCTTCAGTGCCATTCACCCCAGACATCTCTTGCTTTGCTATGTGTATTGACAATGGCATTTACTCCATCCTGATCCTTTGTTCAACCTTTTTAATAGAAACTTTTGAACTTATCCAAAGCTCTGCTGATTTTGGACCTTTTAAGATAAAGCAACTTGCCAGATGCCGTTTTATGGCATGATTTCATCAATAAGAGTCACTGAGATTTTCCCTTACAAAATAATTTATTTAATAAGGGGGTTTCACCCTTTTTTCAACACCTATGACTTTAATGGGATGATTAAAATAAAAACAGTCAACATTAGTAACTTGGTAACTGCTGTACAACACTTAAGTCTGTATCTCTCACAGCATCACTAGTCTAAGTACTTGCTGGGGAAATGCCAACAAGCTGCTACAGAGCCAAAAAAAAAAGGTCACGGAGCATTTTATTTTGCAGTTACTGCATAAACAGAGGCTATTTTTAAATTGTTCATCAAGAAGCAATGGCTTTCAAAAACAATGCCTTAAGTATTTCCAAATCCTTACAGGAGCCATCCCCCTCTTACAACAAACACATCTCAAAATACTTCACAAAGGAGGCCTCTATCATTACCCTCCTTTTACAGAAAAGAAAGCACTGCATCATGGAGATGACTTGCTTCAAGGTCACCCAAATATGCCAGTGCCAGAGCAGGGTACAGAGCCCAGATTTCCTAGTCCCAAACCAGCTTTTCAGCCTCCAATGCCCCTCTAACAAGCACTTAGTGGTAAATGTACACTAAAACCATGTGTTTTACCTCTAAAAGAGAATGGATTTTACAGGCAAAACACCTGGGTGGGGCAGAAATGGAGAAGCTACTTTCAGAAGTTCACAGTTGCATAGACTTCTTTCACTTCCTTCTCTGAGCTCCAATTTTCCATATTGTATTTCTCCTTCACCAAAAAACCCTGGCCAACCCAACCAGTCCCTCCAAAAAACCTGAAACCCACACAGAAAACAAACAAATGAAAAACAAACCCCAAAGCAAAACAGGAGCATTCCAACCTTCTAAGGAAATTATGAGCTTCTATTACCACAGAAACAACCAAAAACCCCCACAGGTTTCATGTTTTCCAAGTACTGCTGAACGTACCATCAGAGAACACACCACAGTGTTGAGAATATTAGCATCTATATTATTGCAACCAATATTAACAAAGAAAGCCTCTAAACCCACACTACCTTTTAAAAGCTCCACATATCTGAAGTCAGATAAACACGCTTTACAGACAAACACAGCTGCCTAAAAAGAAGCTTCCTGGGACACGTGAAGACTGGCTTCTTAAACCTGTAGAAGAGTTGGACAGTACCTGTCAACAGGAGCCTGTACTGTGGAATCCTCTGAACCGGCTTGAGCAGATAGTGCTTCAGGGCTAGACTAGCACAGCGGGGGCTCATCTGCAAGAAACACCCAACATAAGTACGGATTCTGTGGGCAGTCCAGAATTCCAGCACAAGAAAACATACCTACAACCAACTACCGATTACACCGGATAAGCCTTATCTTGAAAAGGTGTAACTATCACGGAGTTAAACGCTACAGTACAGAGCAAGCATTTCTGTGGGGAAGACCTCATGCAAAATTAATCATGTGTTGAAAGAGTAAGCACTCCTACTCTGTGGATTCAAAACAGGTGCTTTTGCTTATAAGGAACAGAGGTGAAGCTTCCCAGAAAAAAAAAAAGGAAACACCAACGGCAAGGGCAACATGCCTCTTTGTAATTAGTCAGCGTCCACTAGGCAGAAAGACAGAGGAGATAGTGCTCACTGCAAAAGTTTTGGTTAATTCACACCTCTAAAGACAACACAGAATTAAAAGACCCTTGCCTCCAAAATGTTAATTATCTTAAGTTTGCATTCAAAACAATGTGCATCTGAAACATGGAATCTTTATAAAGGCCTTTTATCTTCTTCCTGTCTTTGGCTGACTGCCTCAAGCTCTTCCTTTGCCCACTGTAAACAGCCCTTTGAACCACTTGCAAGCAAACAGTGTAGGGATT
Organism: Loriculus beryllinus; assembly: GCA_039877255.1. Classification (NCBI taxonomy): domain Eukaryota; kingdom Metazoa; phylum Chordata; class Aves; order Psittaciformes; family Psittacidae; genus Loriculus; species Loriculus beryllinus. The sequence goes on from JBCJKH010019285.1 coordinate 15,159, forward strand.
ACCCACAGGGTAGGGCCTGCCCAAGGGGAAGCACATGTAACAAGAGGTAAATTCACAGTTTGTGTGGATCACGTGCGCAAGGAGCTCGCACCTCTTCTCTGTTCTGTTTCAAGGGAGTTATGTAAAAATCTGGCAACGCTCGTAGGGAAATGAATCAGCTTTCATCCGATTCTGCATGTGCTGGGTTTGAAACCTCTAGAAATACGCTGATGAAAAATATCACTTTTTTGTGTTTCCGACTAAAATGAAACACCACTCTCATGTGTAAGCTAACTGCCCTGTGATGTGGTAGAGAAATCATCCTGGTAAAATAGGACAGTTAATCAGACTATAGTATGACTGCAAGACAAAACTAAAAAAAAACCCACTGAACGTGTCTTTGACATAATCTGTAGCAAGTGCTGCATTTTGTGAAATCAAAGTCCTTTATCATATCTCACAGTGGTAGCCAAAATCACTAGCTGCTTCACAAAACCTGAATTTACTACTTTCCACTTCTATGCTACTAAGTTTCAAGGCAAGACTGCAGGAAAACAAACCAGCCACAAAAATCCCACTAAAAACTCCCAAACAAATAAACAAGCAAATAAACTTCAGGATAGTCTAAAGCCTTATGGAGGATCACAACTCCTGAAAAGACACAAAATAGGATATATCTTACAAAAAACTACAGTACCTCAAAGTCTTTGACTACTGAAGCAAAACCTGCATTCTTCTTACACTGTTCATCTAATAGTGCAACATTTTTATCAAATTCTTTGATGTAAGTTGAATACATCTTTAAGTAGGGACCCTTTTTAACAAATATATCAGCAATTCTTTGATGTTCGAGCCTAGAAACAAAAAAACAGAATAATTAGAGTGAAAAAGAACATACATCTTAAGCCTACAGCAAAACATCTATCTTTTTTTCACAGCAAGACGTGCTAGTGTATGCTCTGAACAAAAAGCCTACAGTTCATCAGATAAGCATCCATCTCACTAGCTACTCTGAAAGCCTTATCAGGCACACCTTGACACACTGATTTAGTGTTAGATGAGAACCACTTAATACACAATCTGCATAGAATGGCCTTGAACACTTTAGTACAAGTTTAGTACAAGTACAAGACAGATCTTCAAACTTCAAGAAGCAGTCTCCACTCCTTAACAGCAAGCATGGGATTACAGTCTTTATTTATCTCGGTACCTTTGTATAGCTCATTTAGATCCATTCACCAATATAACTGAGAATGGACTTCAATGGGATTGAGGCTGTCAATCAGGACTGTGTCTGGTTATATCTCAACTACCTTTAAAATGTAAACCAGTCTTCAGGGCAGCCTCATTTTCCTATAATGAGATCAGTCTACTTATTTGCCCATGCAGGGACCAGAACTTTCAATTAAAAGAGAAATTTTAAAACAAAAAGTGTGATTGCTAAACACATGTACTGACCATTGCACCTTTCTGGATACATCTAAATGGCAAAAAGTACATCTCAATGGAAAATTATCTCCTGTCCTTTCAAGTCAATTCTGTCACTTAAGAAGGCACAAACAAGAGTCAAACCATGGCCACGTGGAGTCTCATCAGTCCCACAGATAAATTTCAACATCAAAGCAGTGGTATCTCTTTATTGATAGTCACCAGTGAGATAACCGCTCTTCCAGTTCCCTCAGGAGGTCTCGATTGAGTTCATACAGCTGAGGTAGGTAGTACAGGATCTGATTCAGGATTCTGTCCTCAATCACTGGCTTTCCAAGCTGCCTCGAGGCATGCGCCACAGCGTCCCGGAAATCCTGCCGGAGTACAAAGAGGACAAAAACCCCCCTTTCCATGAGCCTTCAAAGCGCCAACACAGACAAAACGGGTTCTCTCTGCAGACATTCCAGGCGCTGCTCCCTATTACCAAAGGCAAGGCAGGTACCATCTGGGTTATGTTTCCCTGCAGCTTCAACTTACTCCCTTGGGACTGCCTTAATCCCTTTGGTTTGAGGCCGGAGCTTTACCTTTTTGCTCCTGTATGCATAATATAGACGTTGTTCATTACTTTTACAGCATGCCCTTAGGAAATATGCTGGTACTATATAATGAGGAAACTGAGGGGGTAAGCTTCTTGTATCTGGCAAGGGTGTTAGCAGCCTTCAATATCTTCTTGCTAATATTTGGGTCAAAAAGAAGAAACATTATATCAGCTAATACTATCACAATCTTACTTTAAAATCATACTAGTTTTCATAAGTCATCCATAAATGCTCTTTTAGAAGATGTGCCTTTTAGACAAAAATGTAGGGTTACAAAAAATTACTATATGTAGCCGCTTTTCTATATACAGAGAAAATCACAACTAACAAAAAGCTATAGTAACAACATATGGGAGCTGTGAGATTACAAATGTTAACAATGATCAGGAACAATAGTGGTATATTCAAAACATTACAGGGAGGGGGGAAAACCCTGCTTGCACTTGAAGGATCTTATAGCATTTTTATGCTATAAGAGCTCCCAATAGGACACAGACAAGGCTTACTGGTCCTCATCAAACTATTTAGAATAAAAATCTTGGCCCCACACAAGTCAGCATGGCCAGGACTGTATCACATTTAAACCCAATATTCATTACATGAGGTATTTTTCCTGATCACGTGCAAACAAAACTTCCAAAAAAGGTTAGCCATTAGCATTTCACATGAAAACCAACACTGCCTACACTGACCAAAAAGAAAATCCAAATTAGGTGGTGTGCTGTATGATTGTGTCTCGCTTGAATTTGAGCAACAGTGGAAAAAAGACAATCTGTAATACCCCTTTTTGAGTTTGTTGTCTGCTGAAACCCGATAGTGTGTGCACGATCTATAGGTATCCTGAGGAAGGTGACTAACAACATGTTCCTACGTACAACAATGAGCTATATTTTAAGTGTGCATGAGGGCCACACCTGCCTTTGAAAATCTGTAGGGTCCTCAGGTTTCCCCCTCCCCAGGTCTACCACTAACTACATGTCTTATTAGCTATCTCATCAGTCCAGCATCTGGCACTGTTTAGGATCTCTCAAACTTAAGCTGCCTCAACTTTCCCCTGCCCTCTCTCATTACGTCAGCTTCAGGCAGCATGAGCTCCAGACACACTTTCTTGCTCTGTGACCCTCTGGGTCACAAAGGCTGTGACTGGGCAGAGTTATGACAAGAAACTGAAAGGAGATACAGGGTGATGGCTGTGATGGGGGAAGGCTGAGAACTAAATACAAGGGAGTTAAAAAACAGATGGCGTTATTCATATGGAAATGTTCTGGTTTACATCCTCTGTGCAGACTAGTGACACATAGGTTAACTACCAGCTGCATCTTATGGGTTTTCCTGACCCTAGGGCATCGCTTAACACTGAAATGAAACATGGAATTACAATGGCAAAAGCTCAAATGAAGCATTCTGGAGAGCTTCATGCAAAATGCATCATCATATTATGATAATATTCCCTCTCTCCCCCTCCCATCCCATCCCTCCTCTTCCCCCCACACTCACCCCTCCGTGACAAGCACACACAATCTACTGTATGTACTTTGCCATGGGCTGAAACAAGAATTTCGTCTGAATGTTATAAGGCTAATTACAGGATGAAAAGAAAAGCGGTTTTGTCTGTGGTGTAATCAACAACCCAGGCTTTTCCCTGACCAAACAATAAAAGGAGAGCAGGGAGCCAGGTTTAAGCACCAGCCGATAAGACAGGAATGTCATTTGTAGCTAACAGCATTTATCTAACTTCTAGATACAGCATTCAAAGAGTCTGCAGGATGTTTTCCATATCCGGATTTGATTCTTCAACTAGCTTGATCCAAAGTCCATTGGCTTCATGAGGCTTTGGATCACACCATGAAAGACTCTACCATTAAAATAGCCAACCAAAACTGCTTCATTGCTCTGTCTCTTCCCTTCCACAACTGAATAAACGAAGGAAGCTCTGCAGAGAGGAAATGCAGGGAAGAGAGATAACGTGAAGCTTTCAAATGATGCAAACCAGTCTACTAAACAACAAAAGAGCTAAACTTCAACACTTCTTCTAATCTATTTTTTATAATTATCAAGTCTTCACTACAGAAGCAGTGTCACTGTAACCATATTAGGCTTTATTTTTAACCTGGCAGTGGGTGTGAAGTAACTGTCATGCCAAGTTCATCTGGAGATAAACTGAAGAGTTGGAGGCAGAGAGCACATGCCTGAGGAGTGGGGGTAGAAAAAGTCAAACAAACTGTAACAAGGCTGGAGTTAACTGTGTTTACACTTGAAGGTACCGGCCTTCTGCGAAATTCCTTCTCCAAAAGGATAAAATACAGAATAGGTCCGTTTTAATTACCAAATGCAAAATATGTCAACTTAAAAAGTAAATCTTGACATTTCACTCCTAAGGGTAAAAAGCATTCAGATATGGACAACATTTTATACAACTAGGTGAATGACTCAGAAATTGCAGTAATAGTCATTTAATGCACCAGAACCAAATCCCTACTAACACTAAATCCATTCCCTGCTAAATAAAAAGAGAATAGCTGTTGCAAATAATATATACACTGCTTTTACCTATATATACCTGCAAGAAGTGATTCATATTACTAACATTTACCTCATATATATGCTATATATCTGTATATGGCTATATTTAGCATATAGTACTACATAACACTGCTGAAAAGCACTTTCATCAGACTGTTCAAAGACAGTCATCTAGGTTGTCCTAGAATTTATTCTGTTTGAAGCAGTGCAGTCATCCATTACAGTGAATTGTAAAGAGAGATTTTTCTAATTTAAAATGAGCCTTTCAAATATTACAATCTTCCTCTTTTAAAAAAAAACTTGCCCAGCTTTGGAACTAATGTGCTTATTTCATTGCAAAACAGCAGTCTTACAAAAGTAAGTAGACAAAAGTTTCATATGCTGCATGACAGAAAACAAAAGATTATGCTAGGTATTATGAATCATCCCAGCTTCTTACCAGGGCAATTTTTCCTTTCAGAAGGAGGAAGGCTATTGTATACTTTCTGAAACGCTGGTTTACAATTTCTAGTTTTACATTATATTCTGGTCCCATAATAATGCTTTATACAACTTTTAACTGCTTGGCCAAAGCCAACTGTCTTAAAGGCAACATCTTTAAGAGGACGGCACTCATTACCATCCCTGGAAAGCACATTCTTTCCAAACCAGAAACAGCCTTAGTTTATTCTAGACTAAGACAGCATGCTGCTAGGTACTTGTTCATATGAAAATCTAGTCTAGGCAGCTTCAAAGGCTTCTAAGTACATACTGTTGCTGAATGACTGCCTGATAAAACATTCCCAACTGGAAAATGTTTAGGGAATTTTATTTATCCTACAAGTATACACTCCCCCTTAGAGCTGTGCAGTTTTTATACAGTATTTGAGAAGGACACCACCTTCCTGCCCCTCCTTCACTGCAGTGTCTTTAAATAAGCAAAGGGCTGTGATATCTGAAATAATTCTGACCCTGTCGTGAATCACGTGTGACAAGCCCACACACTTCCCCCTGCAAATGCCCTGACTCAGTCCATCTCGGTTCTTTCCACTGGAGGATTCCCAGCACACAGCAAAGTGACCTGCCCTCATCAGTCTAGGGAGCAAAGGAGTAAGCTTAGTTGTTAACAAAAATAGGTACCAAGCAGACTAACCCCTCAGCTGCTGAGTGGGTCAAGTACACCTTCAGGTACTGAATGAAGATAACTCCAAATGGGTGAAATTAAAATTTCTCATAAATTTAATTGAAAGAGAGAGAACTAAGTGATCTAAATGTGGTCACGTATTTTACTCCTAAGGCTTCAACCAATATTCATCTTGGATTCGTTCTCCTAGAACATACCATCAGCAAAGCAAAACCAAGCCATAATCCCTTCTGCTGAGACACAACTCCCAGCTAAATACACCTGCAGATAGCTCAAATATCAGTTTAATTTAAAGGAAAAAAATATGCCTGCTTCTGGACGCTTTTCAAGGAACACACATACACACATCCTACAGGGAGGGAGGAGGGAAGGGGAGGAAGTTTCACACTCTGGGGAACAGCCAGGCTGCTATACGTGACAAACTGTAAACACGACTGCTAGGAATACAGCTAAGGAAGATTTCAGAAATACATTATTTAAAACCTAAATAGGCAGTCTTAACTGGAGTTAGACTATTAGCCATGAGCTGTTCAGTTAAACTATAGCAACATTAGTTAATGCAGACTATGACTAAGTGTGGATCACAACATTTTTCAAACATAGATTAGGAGACAGTTTATGGAAAGCTGCCAAGTAGTTCCACACCTATTTTCTCAGGTAGTAAGATCATTTATGAGTCTTTAACAATATAAGATGGTCAATTTCTTGTAACAGTCAACGATTTGACTGTGGCATAATCTCAGAACATTATTTCAAGGAATAGGCTTGGTAGTGGAACAGTGTTTCCTTCCAAACCAAAACTATTTCACTAGCCATCTTAATGAGATTACTACAGCTGCAATTCATTGTCAAATGCCTCAATCAGCAATTCTAAAGCTCTTCATAGCCTAAAATTTATCAACATGTTCATGTAAAGACTGGTTAAATACTGAAGTTTTGCAGATGGAGAAAAAGGAGTTTGAGGTTGAGAGGATTTTATACAGCCAAACAGCAGATCAGTTGTAAGCCAGGACCAGAGGTCAGGACTTCCTTTGCTCCAAAACCCATAGCTATTTTATTTCTCAATATACACATTACATTCTTCTCCCAAAGCTACTATGAATTATTTTTCATAACATTTGGCTACAATACATAAAAAGACTAAGTTTTTATAGATATATAAAACTATATGTTCAGTGGTAGACTTGGCAGTCCTGGGGTAGTGGTTGGACTCAATCTTCAAGGTCTTTTCCCACCTAGTTGATTCTGTGATTCTATATATAGCTTATATTGTATACTTTTGCAATTGTCTTCTGAAAACTTAAACATATTAAACCAGAATTTCTCAGTCTTGTGTCTTCAGAAGCACACACAACAAAAAAAAGAAAGAAGTGTGACCTCTTACCTGCCTTCTTCAAAAAGAGGCTGATCTTGTGGCTGCAGAAAAGTTAGAAGTGCCTCCTGGCAACCTCCTACTTGCTCTCAGAGTCCTCATAAGGACAGAACAGGTTTAAATGGTCTAAATCAGAAGCTCTAAAAGCTCAGGCAAAAGTCCACAGGCCTAAGCTTTTCTTTGCTCACACAGCACAAAGTTACACACTCAGCCTTGCAGTGGAACGACCCCTATCAAAAGAACATGTTTTGCTCAACCAGAAGCCTTACTGCTATACCACAGCAACAGGAGGAAAAAGAAATCAAAAAGAATGGGAGAACAAAAAGAGCTACGGGTTTTGGGAAAAAGAAAACAAAAAACCAAAACCAAAAAACACCCAACAAAATTTGGGTCAAAAATAGACAAAAGAAATTAAAACAAATAAGCCAGACAGCTTACCCCTAGAGCACCAGGATGCTGCTGAGGTTCTCTCACTTGTGCAAAGCCAATCATTTCCAAAAAGTCTCACAGCAAAAAAGTACAAATGGAACCAATCCTGCCTTACTCCTTTTCAAGGAGCACGAGGGGTTTTTTTGGGTACCAAGCATCTCAGACGAACTTGTTTCTCTTATGTCACTTATGTTTCCTACTCAGTTCACTGTTCCTTTTTTTTTTTTTTTTTGCAAGTGCCCTTAGGGAAGGAACAGAACTTTTACCCTTGTTTACCCACTTGTTTACCATGCATGAATTATCTCACAGAGTCATACTTATGAGCTCGTCTGATTTAAGCCCCTTTGTTTTCAAGGAATTTCTTAACAGCAATTTATTGGAATTTTGTCCTCTAAAAGAGCATTATGATAGCTACAGAAATACAGAGAATTCAAGATTACATCTGAAGTTTGATTACTCCCTCAAGTAACACCATTCACCAAGTAATATGAGACAGCATCATTGTGCAAAGCCAGTTAAGTCCCTTATCTCTGCTATGACCTACTTATTTCATATTATTGAGTGCCGCCAAGTTTTTATAACTTTCTAGAGAACTTTTGCATTCTGCCTTTAACAGAAGCAGTCAGTTATACCTATAAAGTGCGACAGACTCCAAGCAGGCTGGCACCCTTGTATCTTGGGAGTGGTGCTCCACCTACCTTGACTTACCAGTTTAAAAGAAAAAAATGTTAAAAAAAAATATCAGTGATACTTGCAACCAGTTCACAATCACATTCACACTTTATCAACTGCCTCAAATTCCAACTGCTCTAAGCAGCAGCAACTTAAAAACCTTTTTCCTGCATCAACAACCCTGTACTAAGAGCCATGAGCTCAGTAACTGGCATTGGTAAAACAGACTGAGGAGAATACTATTCACTTCAGATCATTGCTAATGGAGTTAGTAAATTTTAATAACTACTCTTTGGAAAACCACCAGTAGGTGTTTCAGAAGGTGTAACCAACCAAACCTCTACTATAGGTAAAACAGCCCAGCCTGGGGAGAATCTATGTTTTCATTCCATAAATCTGTCAGAGGTCGCTTGTCCGGCAGTTAGTAATCCTGACAGTGAGGCTAATAAGCCAAGTGGTTCAGTCCATGTGAAAAGGATAGTTTAATCAGTATTCAAATATTTGCCACAAGAAATATATGATTAAATAGATTTAATAATGTCTATGCTGACCACACAAAAATCCTCAGGCATGCCATTCTGTCGAAATTCGAAATACAAAAAATGTGTTTCTAGAACCTTTCTCAAGGATGGCAATTCTTATTTAATGAAGAATGCACACACACACAGCCTCAAAACTGATGCCGTCTCTGACAAGGACATCACCAAGGTTCCTGCTGCAGGCCAGAGGACAAGATGAGGACAAACTGTTTCCTTGACTCCTAGCATAGCATCCTCTGATAGATCAGGCTGAATACATGTTGATATTGCTAGCCAACAACAACATTTCTAATGGTTTTCATTTGACAGCCAGAAAATAGTATACTGTCACAAAGGGAGTTGAGAGTTATCCATTAAGAAAAAAGCAAAGCACATTCTATAGTATTGCACATTTACACTGTGCAGACAGCCTGAAGTTTGTCCCAGAAATTTCCTAAACTACCTACTATCTTCCCTCTCCCACATTCTTCCTCTGTTTGCCTGCATACTCAGAACCAGCACCCTTTTCTTCCAGTACCATGCATGTTACCTGAAGAACTGATACAATGAAAAGCAAAGACCCCTTTAAGATATAACTTATATACCTGAAAAATATGATAATTAAAATCATAGAGCTTAGATTTGTCTATACTCATTAGAACAACTCTTTTCCTTTATCCAGTACTTAAGCTTGAGTTCTGTACTAGAACCCATGTTGAATATAAATTATATATGGGCCGCAACTGTCTGGCCCAGCTTTTAAAAACCAAGCTTGACCAGAACAAGAAAATCAATTACTAAAATGGAAGGCAAAAGAGGAATCAGTAAGTGGTGTGGCAGTTTTTGTTTCCTGAAAGATGTCTGTACAACAGGACTGTATACATCCATCTATAAAAGCCTTTGTTCCCCGTTTCACAGAACATGCTTCTCAAGAGACCCAGATAGACCAACGCATCTGTTTGCAATATAACCACTTCTACTGACCAAGGAAAAAAAATAAATCACTATGCATGTGCTTCACAGAGTGACAAACTGGAACAAACTATTCCACAGATATCACATAAGTTGGCAGAAAACACATAAAACAGAGCTAGAGAAAGCTAGATTCTTCATTAATTCACCATTATCACTTTCAACACAACACAGCATGTTTAACAGATGACTGGTTTGCATAAACACGGATTAAATACTTAACCCTTGCTGTGGACAACACGTTGCCCATACTACAATTGCAGCTGTTATCAGAAAGCAAGCATCTGTCAAAGAATTGTAGCCCCCAAAAATATACTGCCATGGTGATGGATGCACCATTAGAGATAATGAATGTTTATTTTAATGTACCATTTCTAAAGGTTCCTGCCTTCCCCCACTACTTTATAAATTATTCTAATCAATGATTTATTTTGGGTGCTATGGTACAAGCTGGCTTATAAATATGAGGCTGATTAATGTAAATGGATATATATTCCACTTTCAATATTCAAGCAACATCCCTGCTTATCTGGAAGACTGAATAAATTAATTAAGGAGATGCAGAAGAAACCATCAAAATATTCATCCATTATATAAAATCTGAAACTTTAAAGTTATGCTTAATTAGATTAACTTTTATGTTTTTAATATGTAGACACAGCAGAAAAAATAAGTCACATTCACTGCAATAAAGCCTAAACATAGAACTTTAACAGATTAAATAAATGGAAGAGAAAACTTCTTTTTCTGGGTACTTACAATGTGTAAGAGCTTTAGCACATCCACAAACCTAGCAGAAAAGCAAGAAAAAGCAAATGGTTACATTTTAATTGCCCAATTAAAATAAATTGAGTAGCTGTTAAGTATAGCACTGGCACTTACACTTTCTCTGAGCTCATGATCTCCTTGGCAATATGGTAAACCTTTGTTTTCTTCCCAGCTGCCTTACCCTGCAAATAAAATGGTATGTTATATTATGCACCTACTAAAACTGTAGCTAGTAATTCCTTAAACTCAATGTAATTATTTAATAGTTTTTTCTAATAAAAACGTTTTACGCTGCTCTGAGATCTCGGATTTGAAATCTTCTGGCCTTTCAGGATCTGTGAGAAAATCAATTTAGCTTGTAGCTGGAAACAATAATAGTAGCTAAGAGTAGTTTTTGTAACACTATCAGCCTTTCTATTTAATTGTTGCAGGAAGCACTGAAGCCCATAATAAATGAAGCCCTAGCAAGTGACAATTACTGTTTAGCAAAAGTAGTACAGATAGTATTTCTGTATTATTGGACATACCCCCACACTACATATCCCCCAATTAATACAGCAACAGTAATATCTGCAGTAAACTCAAGCGGGTTTCAGTAACATCTTAAAAGAAATACACTTTTTTTTTTTTTTACTGGAAAAGAATTAAAAAGGAGAAAGCGGGGAAAAAAAATGACACTGAAAAGTCAGTTTCTGACAATCTACTAAAAGAGCTGCTGGAGTAACTAGCAACCACACTGCAAAGATGTAGAAGCGTGAGCCTTGTCATCTACCTGAAACACTGTAGATGATTATGGTGGTTTTTACTGCACATGCATTTGGCTTTCAAAAATGAATGGTATTGTTCAACATCAGACAGAAGGAACAGGTATAACAAAAGGGTATATCTGTCAGGATTCAGCTGTCTTTCCTATGCAGCGTAACTCTCATGTACCATTTCCCCCTACAAAAAACACCTTTCTCCATTACAGCTCTCATGGTTTGCCATATGCTTCTCTGCTGCCAGCTGTCACCACATCTATTAGACATTCAGGCTTTCATTTTAATTGGCTGCAGAGAAAGAACACAGATAAGGAGCACCAAACATCACAGGATATGCACCATAAGTGCAGTGGAAGTCCCAGCGAGCCTGTATTGAGTATGGTAGTATAATGTTGGCATTATTTTCATAGTTTATCTAGAAAATCAGGTATCGGTGGCATTATATATACATATATATGAATTTTGCTTCTGAAGCACTAATGTTGCAAGATTTGTCTGGAGTTTTAGCTCTTCTCCAAACCTATAAACAAGTCTCAAGAGCTGGAAATCAAACCATGGAACCAACTATATTCATAGGTTGGTTTTAATGATATTGTTATAGTCAAAATAAAAAAATAAATGTAAATTACTTTCCATTTTACTCTAATGCTAAATTAATAAAATTAATTTCTAAATTTAGTAATTTGGTGTTGCAACACATATATGCAAATTATATTCTTTATTTCATATATTACATAGACATCTTCATACAGAGCTGTGATTTTTCTCCTAAAGTTAAACTTATTTCCAAACCCCAGTCAGATCTACGCAGTAAGGGTCAATCCGATTCAGGTGAGATTCTAACACCCATCCTCAGGCCTCCATACCTCTTTAGAAAGCACAGCGGACATGCTCCCTATAAGACTGAATCCACAAATAACTCAGTTATGCAGAGCAAGGTATCTGCCATCACTGTAGATGTGACAGTTGCAAATGAGATGAAAATTAGTATTTTCAGAACAAGATGCTATCGCTAAACAATTACAAAGTGAAATATCACAGTCTGTTTTCAACCCCTTTTGAAAGACTTTTCACATACCAGCTGGCACTAAAAAGGCCACTTCGCATTTGCTCAGCAAAAGATTCTCTGGACCTTAGAGAGTCTCTAATGGCAGAATGCAAATTGGGCTCTCAGGCACAGCATTGGGAAAGAACCTTGTAACTTCTCTAACAGATAAAAAGCATCAAAACAGCCAGATGCTCACAGTAACAGAAAGTAAAAACAAGCCTAGGTGATGACTGATGCAAAGACTGCTTCTTTCTCCTCTGCAGCTGCTCTCTCTGTTAGGAAGTTGGTTGTTAATGCCCAGCTGCCAGCCACACATGCTGCAGGAGGCTGAAGCAAGCCTATGAGCAGATGCTTCACAGCAAACGCTGAATTCCTCCATGAAACCTGCCCAAGAAGCCTCGTAATGGGGATGCTTTTCTCTAAAACTCTGTCATTAAATTTTTAGGGCATTTCTATAGGCATTCAAGGTAAGTTAACTTCTATTCTGATACAATTCTGCTTGGTTTCACATGCACAAGCTTTTCCCTTGACTCTCTTTCCCTCCCCCAGTTTATTCCTCTCAGAAGATCTGGTTAAATGACATTTGGTCTGACATCATCATCAAGTCTTCTCTTTCAGCACTAAAACATCTCATTGCCCTTTTCTTTTTTTTATTTTTTATTTATATATTCATTTCTTAAGAAAGGAAGGAAATATAACTACTATCAAAGAAAAGAGAGCAGTCAGGACTGATGCTGAGGACAGGCATTGGTCTATGAGCAGTCTGGTGCCAGGGAATCCAGGACTAAGAAATAAGAAAGTGGGTATCCTCAAGGACAGTGATAGGACCCCCAAAACTTCATTTCATTCTGAGCAGTTCGCACTGTCTTCCTGCTCCTCATTTGAGGAAGAAAGAAGATGAAAATAAGATGAAACATTAAAATGAAAATTAAGAAGAAATAAGATGAAGGTGGCAAGGTTGCATGGGACTTTGAGCAACTTAGTCTAGTGAAAGGTGCCTCTGCCCATTGCAGGGGGTTTGGAACTAGATGATTTTTAAGGTCTTTTCCAACTCAAACCATTCTATGATTCTATGAAAACAGGGGAAATCATTCAAAGCTGGCACTCACAGAAGCTAGCAGAAGGTCAGATCTCAACCCCAACAGTCAAGGGTGACTTACACTCCTCAAAGTGCCATAGAAGTGGCTCTGCAACCCTACAACAACAGGTCTTGAATGCATACACCAACAGCCTCTCCTCAGCACCTGAGCAGTTAATTAAGGAACTTAAAGCTGAAAGGCATGTTGAACCCTTTGTGCTTCATACCACTGAAAAGGAAGAATTAAAAACTGTCCTCTGTGCTCCAGCAGAGATTTGGCAGGTTAGTATGTAGAACTTACAAACACAAGAAAGCTGTCTGCACAGAAATGGTTACTGGGACACAGCCTTTGCTGCATTGCCAAGATCCCAGAAATAGGATCATCCAAGCAAAACTGCATCTTCCAAGAGATTTTCAGAAGGACCTCCTCAGACACTGCAACCTTCACCTAGCCCCTTTCCTTGGGCTTCAGCAAGGCTGTCAAATCAAAGGTTGACATTAAATATTCAGTGCAAAAGAGACACTGTGCACTTGAAGAGATGTGAGGCATAGACAGCTTCATTAATAGGTATTTGCAAGTCTCAAAACTGAAGATCTTTAAACACCCATCTGTGCATGTAGCTCTGTAAGATGGGCATGGTAGGCAGGTCTACAGCTCCACAATTCAGAAAAGATTAAGAATAAATATGCCAGGCAACACACACTTTTTAGTGGGCTATTTCTAAAACTGACATCAGACTAATTTGCACATATAAATTAAAATCTTAGAAATGCACTCCAACACCAAACAATAAAAAAAAAAAGAAGAAATATATAAAGTTATGTTAATTCAATGCTTTTTATTTGAAAATATCCCGACAGGTTACAACTTACAAAACAGAGCAAGAATGATGAATAACTTCAGAAGATAAAGATAGAGATACCTGTTTATCTTCTGGAGGATCAAGCTCCCCTTTGCTGGAATCAGAATTTGTGTCATCATCTTCATCAGAACTGTTCATGATATCTTCTTCATCTGACTGAAGATCTCCAATTACCATGTTCGAATGATCATGGTGTTCTTCCAAGGACCTAAAATTAAAATATGCTTAGTCAATAAATGTACTATATTTTATTAATGTAAAAAGCCTCCTGTTTTACCTGACAATCAATGGCTTACTTGGTATAAAAACCATTGAAAACAACAAGTGGTGGGCTTTTCTATAGTGAATTCATAACTCCGCAGTGTTTTATCTATGCTGGTATTGATATAATGCTCACTGACAGTGAGCAAAAGCCACAGTACCGTTGGAGTATTTATGTTATTCTTATCCATCAGAGTCTGCCTAACAGCAAAGTTTGATAAATCTATTTCCCTACTGCTATGTGCATATATAGTGCAACATTTGTACTGTGTGCCCGAAGGATAAAGAAAGATCATAGCTGTTTTGCTATCTTCTGTCTCATAGCACCAGGACTTGTTCCAGGCATGGTACTCAGGCTGGAGCTTTCCATCTGAAATTTTAGATGCATTTATTATGCACGGTTGTTTCTCAATGCATACACTGAAAAACTGCATCAGGGATAGCAATATTAACCATTGTGTTAAATAATTCTTCTTTAAAACACAAAAGCAGAACCTTTTGTGATTCAAAACTACGACCCCTCAGAGACAGACACCTTCCAGGTAACTGCCAAAGCTATAAAATGTGACCTTATTCTGCTGCTGTACAATGATTACAGAGGTCTCTCTTAATCAGGTTTACCCATATCTGCAATACAGAAATTGCATGAGACAAGCATATAGCCTTCTTCCTCTAACTAGCCTTGACAACTTCAGTAGAGATTTAAGAAATGCAATTTTAGAAGAAAAAAGAAAAAGGGTAAGGAAAGATATTGAAGAAAACACAGACTAGAGGAAACAGAGCCTGAAGTTTTGGTAAAGTTACACAGAAACACAGCAAATCCCTGGGCTCCTACTTTTAATCCTTATAAATATCTGATAATTGCCAATTACACTGAAGCTGTGCCTAAATTCACATAATCTGTATTCAAGGCCTGCAAAAATATGCTGGAATGCCACAGATTTACTGGGACAGGAGCCAAAAGTTACCCTAGAAAACAAAAAGCAAATCTAGAAACCCTTATTCCCAAGCTGCTGCAGTCAACAGAGATCTCACTGTGCTGATCAACACTTAATTTTGTGCAGCCAGCATCTTTCAGGGCTACACACTTCTTCATATAGCTGCCCTCTGCCTCCCTATGCATGGGTCAGTGATGTATGATCTTCTCTTTTTCCTAACTTTGAATCACAGGAAAGCAGCTCTTCAGACCCACCACCTCCAACTATGATAGTCACCAGATAGGAAACCTGTCAGTGTGGATCCCATGGGAAGTGGCTGCCACTAATCTGAATAGCAGAAGTAAGGAATACCAGTTGTGTAAGGATGCTCTGGCAGCCACAGCAAGTTGTTGATTATTCAACACTCAAGGGAGAGTTTGAAAAAAACCAAAACAAACCCAAACAAAATCCACACCAAACAAAAAATACACAAATGCTGATCACAGACAGAAATATATTTAGAGATGGTGATGAGATACGTAGATAAATTGGCTTGCAGACAGACCTTTGTCAGTCATGAAGACATAGAAGATTAAAATAGCTTGCTTCTATTAAGACAACACAGGAAGGACGCAGGAAACACCCAAGCAGCTACTGTCTCCCAAAACTGAACGGGGTGGGGGGAGGAAAGAGACTGCAAAGCTCATCACCAATTTCAAACAAAATCTTGAGCCAAGACTGCAGCACCCAGGGTAGAGACACCCCCATTTATTTCAATTTGGAAATTATCAACTTCACATGGGAAACAAATGGCCACCAGAGAGATGGGCACTGCTGACAACAGTGCATGGAATACACCAGGGATAGCTTCAGGAAGGCAAAAAAAGTGGCTTTTCACTGGAGCTTTTCCTGGTACGGAACCACACTAGCAGGACAATGACACTTTTGCAGTTACTTGTTAACTTCAGCAATTCAGAAAACTCCTTATCTATCTAATTCAGTGTCAAACAACCTGTTGGCCTGGCAATGTTTAATTTAGCAGATGCCATTCCAATATCCTGTTACTTTATAGATGACAAACATCCTTATTACATCTATAACATTACACGTGGTAGATATATCCTCATGCTTTAGTCAAAAACTGCAACAGAAATAACTAATGCTACTCCTTCCTTTACTATATTACTCACAGTTTTACTATCCACATCTGACACTGAATCTCCGTCTCATCTGGGACTGCAAAATGTATTAAGCACTTTACCTCCAACCACATTTGAATTCACTTTTTTGGTCCCTTATTTTACTTTTGTTATGGAAATTTTATTTACCTTTTTCCTATCCTTAGTATTTGTTTTTAATTGCTGCTTTATTTTCCTTTAATTAAGATTCCTTTCCATCAAGAAAACATTATTTTCATGGCTGTGAAATCACAGTTCTTTTGCCTAAGCATATTGTACAGGATGCCCAAATCCCAGATTCTGCTCTCATTTCTTATTTAAATTTTTGAGGGCAACTGAAAAGTTTTAGAAAACCTGGCCTTTAGGAAGTCAGGAACAAGCATATTTCTAGATGAGGCTGTATTCTGCTGATGCAAACATAACGACATCACCACTGAAGGATGAAGATCAAACTAAACGGACTGTGTTGGTGAAGAATTTTCTAAGTGAAAGATTAATCAGCTTATCAAATAGAAAATTGCAATGAAAAACTCTGAGCTATTAAAAAATTTTAATAATTAACAACTGATGACATAGGATGTTTAGAAAGTGCCCACAAGTGGCAGCCACTCATCATATACATTTTTTTTCTTTCTGTGAATCACAACAATGTTAAAGCAGAAAACTCCTCTGCTTGCCTTTGTGGTGTGTATGCACCTACTATTTGTGTAAAAGAAACTATGAGAGCTGAGAGAACCATCTATGAAATCTTGCCTATGGCATCTCCATCACCATTCAAAGCACCTCAGTCATACCTATACGTATTTATCCTATATTTGCTCAGTTCACAGCCTAATATAGCCCTCTGGTTCTTCCACCAGGTACACTTTGTTGATTTTTTTCTTTCTTTGCTTTCGAAAGAAAAAATACAGTGGATGACTAGATGATAAATGATCAGAAGTCTGCTCACATGCAGCCATTTTCCAGACTCAAACAAGCCACCACTTCCGGGATAGGGTGCACTCCTGGCGGTATCTGTGGTTGTGTCCTCTCTTTCAGAGAAGATGGTGGCAAAGTCACTTTGTTAATCTGCCTTTATCAGCCATGTGCTGGAGAACACGTGACTCTCCTTGGACTTACACCTTAACCTTTCATCATAAATACTATGGCTTTACTGTCAAAACAGAAGGTGGTTTATTTACTGATTACTCTTTCTGTACTTTTACCCCTGAAGACATCTATAGCTAAGTTCTCTGTAAGTTAACCCTGGATGCTTGTGGCATTTAAATGAGTTTGGAAATAATAGCCAATCTTTAAATAAACAAAACCTTTTCTCCAACATATCAGTTCCCCTTCTCCAAAATACAACATGAACGCAGTATGGTTATTTTTAAGCAGCTCTTCTGAATGGTATTTTGGGGATACAGTGTACTCTCTGTATCTTGCTCCCTCTTCATCACAATTCTTTGTCCTACCCACAACAGTACCAAGAGAAACTTCTGCATTATCTGTCATGTGAAACACCATCAGTGCCAACTCACCGTGCTGCCCACTGAGTAAGAATATCTTGCTGTATCTTGTGAGCAAGTTATCTAAATATAGATGGGGGGGTTGACACATAAAATAAAGGGATCATCAGTTTGCCTCAGAATGAGCAGTTTATGGGGGTGAAGAACATACATAGTGCTCGTTTTCCTAATGCAATAGTAAATTATTAACGAAACAAAACATGCCAGTCCTAGCAAGACGCACTGCAAGATAAACTGTCAAAACTTAAGAACTGCCATAGAGATATTACAGACAGAAATATATATTTTAATTAGTATAAAACCCTCTTATTATCTTCAAAAGATCATAGAATGTTTTGGGTTGGAAGAGACCTTAAAGATCATCTTGTTCCAATCTCTAGGGACACCTTCCACTAGACCAGGTTGCCTCATCCAACCTGGCCTTGAACACTGCCAGGGATGGGGCAGCCACAGCTTCTCTGGGCAACACTGGAGTGGCTCACCACCTCATAGTAAAGAGCTTCTTCCTAATATCTTCCTAATATCCATTGTCTTTCAGTTTAAAGCCATTTCCCCTTGTCCTATCACTTCTTGCTCTTATAAAAAGATGATCAAGACTAGTTCAGACTAGCTTATTACAGAAGCTTCAAAATACACCTGAGGCTTCACTTCCAAGCAGTGTTAATTTACACACTGCATAGGACACTATAGCCTCAAGTCAAAATCAACATTTCAGACTCAGTTCCTTATTTAGAAGGCAAACAGTATTTAAGCTTGACTGAGATGATTCAGAGGGATTCTCTATCGTGGAATGCCCCAACATTAAGTATTTTATAATATGATGGAATTAATTCAAGTGTTAGCATCACCATATCTACTAAAAAGCAAGTTTCCACAGCTCCAAAGTATTTGTTAAAGTCACGCTGCTGCTTTACACACATTTTCTTGTGTTCTTCATTATTTTCAGATGTTTCTTCTACTTCCGTTAAGTAATCAAAAATATCTAGGAATCCTGAATGAACAGAATCTTGTACAAAACACTCTGTTAAATTCTTCTTTTCTCATCCTTTTGTTATTTTAAAAGGAGTGTCCATTCTACTCTCCTTTTTGTAGGAATGTCCCACCATCTTTATCCTTATTCTGTCTCTTCCTGCAGTATTTCACTGCACTTTTTTATGGGTGTTTTTGCATGTTTATTTTTAAAGAAAGCCTTCAATATAGTCAAAAGCACACAACCTGAAGTTCCTGCTCAACTTAAAAAAATGCACCAAATACCAGAGCCCCCAAAAGAATACCCTACTATAATGTTTCATCTCAAATCCTTTTTGCATTGCTACAGCATTTCACAACCCTTTTACTGCTCCTTACACACACTTTCCTCCACAGAAGCAACAATTGCTAGTGCTGTTCATCCATTTTCAGTTTTTAGCATCACCAGTTCCTGCAATCAATTTCAACAGTGAAGGCATGTCCAGCTGCCCTTTTTAAGACCTGAAAGCACACTGTCTCTCTGGAGGCAATAGCCATTAAGGCTATTTTTTCATCGTGCCTCATTACTTGTAATAGCTGTAGGTAAGGCAGCATGCTTCACTGACCGATTCCCTCAATGGATCCTACTTGTACACTCCTGGGAAACCCCAAGGATAAAAGACTTAAAGGGAGAAAAAATAAGAAGAAAAAAAAAATGTGTTTGGTAGCTTATTTTTTCTTTTTGTATTTCCTATCTAAATTCAGAACTTCTCAAAATAGAAAGAAGAGCTGTAAATACAGAAATAAAGTTAAGATCCTACAACAGTTTAGGAAGCAATCATCTGATTTGAGTGCTGAAGGTAACAGAAGATGCTCTTGGAAAGCCAAAGCAAAAGTAAAATTACTGCTTGATTAATAATTGCTTGATTTTGTTTCCTGAACTTCCTTTTGCTTTAATTTAATACTTAAGACAGGTCAATGTCTTTATCTAATATTTATTTACTGCGGGTTTTCGGAAAAAAACCCAAGACAAATTCTAGAAAGCAAGCAGACTTGGCAAAGCACAAAGATAATAATGAATACTAACCATGAGCCCTAGTGAGCTCTTATGGTAGTCTGAAGAAAACATGACTGGGTAAGTGATAAGCAACATTAATAAAAGCATCAATTAATGTACTTTTTGGATGAGTTACATTTTGCTGCAATACCACAGCTCCAGAACAATCCTTAAGAAGCCAACATCAGCACCTGTTTCCCTTCTCAAACCAGTCCAGAAAGCAGAAAGCTGAATTCCGTATCACTCCAGATGCACCTGGACCCTAACCCATCTTACCTCATAGCTTAAAGTTCAGATTCTCTAAACAACTGTGACTGTCTGCCATTATAGTTAAAACATTCCCTCCTTCATCACAGAACAGTTCAGGTTGGAACGAACTTTAAAGATCATCCGGTTCCAACCCCTCTGCCATTGGTAGGGACACCTTCCATTATATGTTCCCCTGCTTTTCATTTTTTCCTTCAACCATACTGGACCAGTAAGTAGCAAATAAGGATGAAATGCAGGCTGGACTAAGTGGCTTACTTATCTGAGTTATTCCCACAGCACCAGTCACCTCTTTGGTTTAATGACAGACGCACAGATGGGAAGAGCTGAAGCTGAGATCACATCTCTTCTCTTTAGGTGTTGTGGACAGTGTGAGAAAAGGCGGCGGATGCTGCTATGGCTCTCACAGTGCTGGCCTGGCTGCCAGCACTGAGGACTGGTTGCCTTACTGCAGCCAAGCTGCTTGGGCTTCAATTTCTCTGCCAAAAATGGTGCTTTTCACAGTGCGCAAGAGAGAGATAGCACGGTGCCCTCTCAAATAGGATTTTACATGCTAAAATTAAAGTTATGTCATTTGTTCTGCAGTGACAACTCAATGATTTTAATAAGTTCTTTGTATTATTAGGATTAATAACAACAAAAAAGGCAACAGGCTGGGAGTTTTTAATGGTCTGATGCTAGGGAACATGACAGACAGTTAATTTTGATCTCCCTTTTATTTGTATTTTTTAAGACTTCTTAATCAGAGCCTGCTTGAGATTCTTTAGTTTATTTTGCAAGCTATCCTTCAATAGCTGACATTGCTGAGGAATGAAAAACACCTCTGTGACAGTCTTTAAACAAAAACAAGCTCCACAAAATGAGAGGCAAACAAACTAGACCAATGAATCCATGATTATTTGCATCACTTACAACTGTTGTGCTGTATTCCCTCTGGGACGGTTAGAGAACTTTAAGGATACAATTACAAACATAACCACTCCTCAAGAATCACAGCCAGAAAACAGAAACAACCTGCACCCAACTGAGCAACTACAATTGAAAATGTTCTGTGCCCATCAGGTCTCTTTTTCAAATTGTAATTTAAAGACTGCAAGAACTGAAACAGAATTATTTTAAGCAGTATCATATGTATTCTATGCGTGCATCTACATTTTTTCATAGGAAGTCAGGACACTTGATGACAGGGATCCACTGTCAAAAGAGAAGCTCAGGACATCTTACTTGAAACAGCTTTCGGTTCAGAGCTGCTTGTGCTTCGAAAGCTGCCTGATGCCCCCCAGGCAAAGAGCCAGCCGCAGCAAGAGGCCAGGTGGGAATGCCGGGAATTTGCTCCTGCCAAGAGAAATGGCAAGAACCACCGTCTTTGTCTCTGTCTTTACCTGCTCACACCTGGGTTTTCTGGGCAAGAAGGATATCATAAACACTGCCGAGAGCTGCCACCGCATTTAGCCTGTTAGATCACGCCACTGGCAGCTCCTTCTATACTTGGCTAAGCACGCTGCAAACTGCAACACCTGACTTGCTGGAACCAGTTAGCCTAGTGTTTACAGTCAGCAGCATTTAGTTTAGCATGTGTTATCCTCAGGCCAAGTCAGCACTTATTTCTTTCCTCATCACCAAGAAAAGAATTAATCTGACTTGCATTTTAAGCAAAAATAAGCAAGACATTTGTCATATGTGTCTCACACTTAATAAATCTTGGCCTTTTTTTTAGACCATCGATTCTGTCGGTTACCCTACTTCAGGCACGCTATGGTAAATACAGTTGTGCATACTCTGTTGCACGACTTAAAAAAGCACAGTGTAAGAAAGGTGCAAACAGCTCTCAGATTATCTCCATATTTAGCTGTGATTTGCAAACACAAGCTCCCGCGGCACACAAGGACCGCTCTCGCCGCAGGCAACCTTCCATGCTCACAGGACCTATCTACAGCCAGAGTGTTTGTTGACAATTCCCCAGCTCCTTGGAAAGTTCAACATAAACACACACGCATGCTTCAGATGTTTCCACACTCACCATAGAAAAGCTGCATTTAAGAGAGGTCCAGTTCTAAAAGTCTTCCAGGAAAACTGGTGCCCATGGTGTGCCCGTTCAGCTCCCCAGCAGCATGGCACAGCTGCAGAGACAGTCACATCACCCTGCCTCTGCCTGGGCGGCCCCAGCACAACTGCCAAAAGGAGAACATGCCAATGGAACAGAATATAATCCAAGAGGATATAAGGGGACAATCTCGAGCACTAGTATGGGAGAGTGAAACACTGTGGCAAAAAATGGGGATTTAAACCTTTGCCAGAAGACTTGTACAGCGGCACAAGTCACTGCATCAGTTCTTCCTGCCACCACCCAAAGCGGTGAGGGATTACCTGCCTCCCAACCCAGGTAAAGAGAGAAGTCTGCAGAATTTACATCTTCTTGCCTTCCTTTATCATTAATTCTCATTTCACAGGGAGAGCTGTGAAAACTCCTGGCATGGAAGTGATAAGCAATATAAAACAACAGCACTAAAATATGTCACTCATTTACAATCAGGACTTGCTATGCTAACTTCCCTCACTTCACAAAACAGACCCCAGGGTGAAAATGTTTATAGGGAAAGAACACCAGGATCAGACGAAAAATAACACTTTACTTCCCAGTCACACACACACACACACAAAAGAAAAAATACAATTTGGGCACACATTGAATAGACTTCTAGAAAACTATAACCACAATGTGACAAAATCTCAAACCAAATGCATCAAATAGTAAAGAAGAAACTTAGACCAAGTCAGAACAAAACCTCTTATTAATATCCATTTCAAGCAAAATTGTTTTTACCTTGTTAAAGATACCATGACACTCCAACACATAACTATTTCTGCTCCACTATGATCAGAGTTAATGGAAGGCTCTAAATACTTTCCATATTGACTCATCATTATTGTTATGATTTTTGGGTGACTTTATCCCTAAAATCAGGACTGTAATACCTCTCTTCGAAAAGTTGCTAATTCAACTAGAAATAACATGCAACCATTTCACTCCATTTTTTTGCATGTCAGATACCTAGAAGATGACAAAAGAGAGATAAGTAGCAGAGTACTCAGAAGGTAGTGACTTGGATCTAAAATAAATATGGAGAGACCTAACTCTTAACCACACAACTGTATGCACAAGGGCTGATGCAGCTTCCTGAACAGTCTGCCAGAAAACATAGGATGGAATAGTTTGGTTGAGAACAACACAGCTGGCTGTAGGGAATAACTGAGCTGCTTGCAAGATTTGACTTGTACTCTCCCTTCCTCTAATCTTTTGCACAGATTAGGAAAAGAATGGTATTTAAACACTGTTTCTAAACTATTTAGTACAGAACATCCAACTCCAGGTACAATACAATTGGGGAAAACCAAAACCACTAACCCCCCCAGAAAAATCAACTGAACTCTGCACAGTAGAAATCACTGAGCCATAGGCTCAGGTTGTAGCTATCAAAACAGCAGTTTTGGTAAAAACTCCTTTAATTTATTTACATGCATCTCAAGAGATTATTTTAGTCCATTTCTGCTTGAGTGGAGCAACTTCATAAGCACAAAGATATATCAAGAAAAAATTAAAACTTGTGTAAATTTAATATTTTTATAAGAAACCTCTTGGATTCTAGCATCTAAAATAAAACCTACATTCCTTAATCTAAAATTTTTGTAGTGCATTGAAACAATTGGTGTTACCAGTGCGGTTCCCAGGCCAAAAGCCAAAAAAACAGCACTGCACCAGATATTAAGGAGAAAAAATGACTGCTACAGCTGAACCCAGGACACACAGCTATATGGTTTTGTAAGGCTGTTCCTTAAAACATCTTTAACTGAATCAAACATAAATGTTGAGTAAATAAGACATATTAATATCACTGTTGGCATTTCAATAAAATCTGAATATTTTGATTGCTTTCTTCCAATATTTATTCTATGCCCCTCAAAATTTACTGTTTTGCATATACAATTACATTAAACCTTGCTGCAGCTAAAATATCACCATACAAACCAGAGTACCATGGAGCTTCACAAGCACATTTCTTGAGCCAACACTGAAAATAACTCACAGGAAAAGGCTGTTGTTGAACATGTAAATGGGTCTTTCATCAATTTTCATGTCACATTTGACTTCCTATTCTATATTAGAGATACTTTCTGGAGCTAAACTTTGTTAACCTGCAGTTTATACCACAGTTGGCAACCAGAGACAGAGTATGTGTGTTGGAGGCCGGGGAGAAAGACCAAAATAGAGTGACGCTACATTAACTTTGCTTCCCCCCATCTTAAGGAAAAGGAAATTCATACAAAGAATGCCAAAATTAGTTAAAAAAAAAAAAAAAAGGAAAAAAAGAAAATCAACGAAACCAAATCAACGCACACACAAAACCCCACAAATCCACAGCATAAAAGAGAAAAGAAAAAGTGTTGGAGATTCATCCATAAAAGTGCGCAACATCTGAGCTCCTGTTATCCATACACAGGGGGGTGAGGAAGAAGGCTAAAGGACAAAGGGGTTTATGTGTGACTTTGCTTACTCCAGGCTCCTCCACATCGCTCTAAGTCACCTCTTGGCTGAAGGCAAGAGCCGACATGCTGAGCTGGGGCGACGTCACTGGGAGGAAGGACAAGGACATCCTTGTATTGTACCAGAAGGATCAATGAGAACAGCAGAGTTAAGACACTTTTGCCATCTGTGGTGAGCACTTCTTAGGTGGGAAACAAAGGATAGCGCAGTTTACCCTCAAAATGGCTCTCTTAATGCATATGGACTGCACGTGGGCCAAGGTTGATGTAATTTTCTAGATTGCACCAGACTGTGACAAAAGTAACCAGTAAACCTTTTGGGGAACAGCAGAGGGATTTGCCTAGCAGCCGGGCAGCACACTCCTGCAGTGATGTACCTCACTGCTGGCACCACTGTCAGCTTGCTCCTTCTCATATTCACAAGCACACCCAGCCCCAACCGCACTTGGTAAAAAGATAAAGTCAAGAATTCAAACCACATCTATTTTTATGCAGCACTTGTAATATATCCAGTAAATTAGAAGTCTTTTATTATTGCACCTCCAACTCTACCAAAAGTTTCCACGTGCTGCGCCCTTGTCAATCTGCATCACCCACCTCTTTCCTTTACAAAAATGAACACGGAGCCCTTGAAAAGAGGGATGAAAGAAATAGCAAAGACAAAAATTCTCTTTCATAGCAATCTTGGAGATCTTCACAATTGGTTTTATTTCATATGACCTTTCAAACCTTTTCAAGACTGGATTGTATATTAGAATAATGGACTAGGCATTGGAAAAATGCAGTCCTTCAACTTCTTTTCTCTCCTTCATTGGAGAGGGAGAGCATCAGACCTCAGAACCTTTCCCAATGTCAAAACAGATTAAATCGGCACATCTCAAATGCATTTGGATGAGAATGTGTCAAGAATTTTTTAAAGCAAGAAAATTCCTATTTATTCTGATTTTTTTTTAAGGGCAGGGGGCTAGCATACTTCTCCCAGATTACTTCAAAACATTGCAGTATTTTCTCACAGTGCATATCTTCTTCTTCTAATATATGCATTTTATTTCAGGTTGTATAACAGAATAAACTGGAAAGCTGTATAACTGAAAGCCACCTTAATCCTAAGGAAAACTCCTTTTACTGGAGAAGCAGACCATGGAAACACTGATTTGCATGAAGTTTCTTGCAAGGAAAAAAAGGAAGACCCAAAACACCCCATATGCTTTCCTGAGCAAAAAAGTTCACTGGGAGTCTTTCGTGTAGTTTCACATGCCACACCAGAAGTATAAAATAACTAGCCTGACACTACAAAATAGAATAATTCCAAACCTATTGTCAGTGATTTGACTAACCCTTGGGGAAAAAGAACCTCTGGGAGCAGCTTACAGCCCCAGGATAAGGGTGCCACCATCTGTATGCACCCAGTTCTGTCCCAAAGTTCTTGTGTCAGAACATCACTATTCCCAAGGAACAGTACTACCACTTCTCACCAATATTTCGATTTCACACTGATTTGGGTTCCAATTAGACACCCCTAATCTCATACCGAATTTGGCTCTTCATAGTCTGTAAAAGCAAAACATAAGAAGCCAGTAAAACAGCATGTCTGGTAGCCAAGAATTGCTTTGTTCATTCCCTGCTCCAGAGCACCACAGCTGAGGGAGCCAGTTAGGCTTTGCATTCAGCCTGGCAGGGGACAGGAAGCAGAGATCTGAGCCATCTGACTCACTCTTTACTGACAAGCCCTCAGATTTGGCACAAACCTACCAGCTGTATAACATGTACATGAGAAAGCAAGGGACAGAGGGAAAGGAAAAAAGGCAGGCTGAAGGAGGCAGAATACAAAAAGAAGGCCAGTAATAACACAGGACTGAAGATAATGAGGACTGACAGCAAACCTGAAGAGCCTATTATCAAAGCTATTCTATTAAAACCTGAAGTACAATTGCAGAGAAAGAATTCAATGTGCAACTAAGGGTGGCAGAAGCCAGCTAGAAACACAGGTGGAGACTGGAAGACAGGACTAGCCTTTAGAGGTGATGGAGGAAAAGAAACCTGCCTTCTTCAGATCAAAAACTAATCCATTATCATTTTAAGAAGCAGACGAAATAATAATAATAATAATAATAATAATAATAATAATAATAATAATAATAAAAAAAAAAATCTACATACCTGGCCTCTACTTACTAGGAAATTAGATTCTTTAATAAAATTCAGTAAAAAAAAAAAGTGGTTTTTTAATGCATAAATGACACCTTCAACACCTAAAATGTATTCTGTGCATTCAAATCTCAGCGTGTTTGAAAACTGCTTTTAAACACTACTTAGACCCTGTAGCATTTTATTAATTTAGTGTTTCTGAATGGGAATTTTGCAATAGCAAAAAAAAACCCAAACAAACAAAAAAAACACCCCAAAACCAAACCCTTCCCTAAACACCACATTTATTTGGTGCAATATTGCTCATCAACCCTAACAAAGTTCAGTACATCAAAGAGAAGCATATATCAAAGCAAAGCACTTAACCACACAGATTTTAATACTAAATTCAATATTCCAGGAAGGCTTTCATGCACACTTAATTGACCTCTGGGGACTCAGCCACCACAGCAGAATTTAGTCCAGAAAACTAAACTTATGTTTTGCATTGAAATGCTCATTTCTGGAAAACCAACAGATTATTGTAAATCAGCAGGGGTGGGACAAATAGGAAGCATTATTTAATTAAACCAACATTAAGATTTCAAGGGATTACTGTCACATGACACAACACCCCTCCACCCCCAAGCCCTTTCCAATGAAAGATCCTAGCTGGAAACACAACACAGCTACAGATTTTGTCATAATCAATTAGCAGTCATGTACATTTACAACATCTTGAAGGAACACTGTCAAAAGTACCCAGTAAATACAGTATGCTATTCTCTGAAGGGTGAAAGAGCAGACTTACTCCACCTGAAATACAATTGTCTTGCCAACATTACAAATACCAACAGGAAGCCCACAAGATCCAAAAAAGTTTAACTTTCCGTTTTCTGCAGCATGACAGATGTTCCAAGGCACAGTCATTGTTCCTTTGCGTCTTTAAATTACCAGACAAATGTACACTCAATTGTACTTTGAGTTTTAAGGCTGACATGAATTAACATGAAGTGGTGAGTGACAGCTGATACCCACCATTAACTATCCAGGCCCATCATTTGCATTTAAATCCCTGTGGGGAGGCCTAAGCAAATGACAAGTACCTGAATTTAATAAGACATACGAAATTCAGGTAAGACTGTCAGAAACTATTACCATTCTCCACTAAAGCATACTGGTTTCACCAGAGGGAGTCAGGAGGAAATTTCTCAGTAACCACCAAAGTAGTGTGTATATTATGAAAATTTTATCTCTTCCTTCAGAAAGAGATATAATATGGGGTGGTAAAGACACCATCACACTCTTCTGGTAATGGCAAGCCTAGCATTCAAACTTAATATACTGCCTATGTGCTATTATGATGAGAAGCATAGGCAAACCATCTACAAATTTCTCAGAAGAACAATCTCATTTGTACATTGGCTTTAATCGTAAGATAATTTGCTTTGAGAACCCCATTAGCAGTGCATTACAGGAGTTCTGTGTGCCAAGACTTATGGAAAAGTTAAGTGCGTGTTCTGACAGGCTTTGGAAAACACGGGCAGTGATTACTTCAATGACATCAGCACTGTTTCTCTAACTGGTTTTATAATACCACCTTGCCCAGGAAATGATAAAAGGCTCTCAAAGAACTATGCAGAAAAAGTAAGATGACATTGATAAAAAGGGTTCAAAGGATTTGAGATAACAATGTATGAGAAAACTGGAAGAGCTGCCTGGCTGGCTCTGTCTGGGCAAGGACCCTTACACCTCCCAGGCCAGAACCAAAAGGAATACCTGTACCTGCTCTTCCTGGTAGCATCTGATCCAAGTCAGGAGACCTCTGCCCTATTGTGCCTCCTTTTTTTCCTGGGGACTTCTTTGTACCCTGACATATACTGAACTAACTGCAAGCATTAATTTGTTTCCTAAGGAAGCTTATGACTATGTAATTTAGATTAAAACAACCACTTGTATAAAGGGCTTTAGTTATGGTTTTCTATGTGTGCTTTTTAAAGAAAAACACAACACAAACCCAATTATGCCAAGAACAGTGAGCTTACGGAGCAGCTACAGGTAGAGATGTGCCAGGACGCAACAGATCACTTAAATCCCTTCAATCACCAGTGGTAC
>JBCJKH010019289.1:0-11454 GCA_039877255.1 Loriculus beryllinus
AGGGCAATTTGAATTTTCAGACCCACAAGTCAAATAAGGGTTAGATTGCATTTTTAATATGCAGTGGTTTTAATTTGTAGTTATGAAGCCAGAAATAGGTTATACAAGTTGTAAATTTTAGATTACAGGGATTTCAGTAGGCTTGGGAAAGCCAAAGAGGCTTCTGATAGTGTAACCCTTCATCAAAGCAAGAAAACAGCTTTGAATCCAGACTGATTCAATGCAAAAGTGCAATAAGAAACTGAGGAGTATGACAAGAGCCAAGGCTCAAGGGAATAAGACGTTAAACCTAAGATCAGTGTATTATGTATATTTTAAGAGGGATGAATGTGTATCTTTATCATAATCATAACATATGAACAAAGTAGTGGTGAAGAACAGTGACTGATAGAAAGAGATGGTAGATGAAAGAATAGGTATCATCAGAAAATGGGAAAAAATATACTGAAAACACCTTAAGAAGCAACAAAGTAAATCTGGCCCAAGCTAGGTGTAACTTAACTTGACTTATGCATACCTAAAAGTAACAAACAGGCTTTCCTCATTAAAAAGGTGGTAAATCTAATGGCCTTCTCCAGGGTCCAGTACATCCTCCAGAGTATTCAACACCTGTCTGCCTGGGTTAGGTGGATAGTTGGTCCTGCAGTGATCAAGGAAAACATAACTGTTTTCTAGTGGTTTTTTGTGACCTTGAAAGCTTCCAGTATTTGACAAGGTCTTGAAGCACATACTTGAAACTCCTGAAACTGTGATTCCCCAGTGTCACAACTTCCCAAAAGAATTCAGTAATCAACTGTTTACAATGAGCTACTTTTATGTTTTCCTGTGCTTACATTTATTTTTCACATGCTTTTGAGTGTTTAGAAACCTTTTTTTTAAAAAAAAAAAAAATAAAACAAAACAGCTTTGAAATAAATCTGTCACGATTGAATTCAGAAACAACAAAATAAATAAATAAATCCAACTGTACCCTTCTCAGTCTGGGAGTGGAACTATTTTCCTTAAAGGACTTCTCAATGCTCATATACTCCACTTGTGATGAGAATAACTCCTGTAACATTTTTTCTCTTTCAATTTGCATTTATCATGAGGAGTCAGGCTGGATCTAAGAATCATTCACAGAGTCAGTATAAATTCTTTTATTGCTTTCAGCTGAAATACAAGACATCATGTATGACTTTCTGTTCATGTGCTTTAGCAATATTTTGAAGAAAACTGTCTGTAAGGATTGGCTATGGACTTTTGTCATTGTTATCATGGAAGAAAATAAAAAAAATATGGCACAATCATGTAAAACCAATAAAACTATAAAAACTTTACTGCCTGTAGTCTTAAACATAAAACAACATGCAGACACTCAGCATGGTTCACTGTGTAACAGTGAGAATTTAAGGCCTTCTGTGGATGTATTTCCATAAGTATTTCAGGTGCAATTGGTATATTTTCAAGCAAATTGGTTTACAGCACACAGCAGCCTTCAAGAGCAAAAGCTGTACTCCCTTTGGGAGAAAATTCAAAAGATGTACCCCACAGCTGCCTAATTCACTCCAGATGGTAATTCAGTCCCTCTAAAATAAAGCTCCTGCAGCATGTTTTAAGTGGATATATGCAGTAACTGTATTTTTCACATTACAGGTCTGCTCTTATTGTCCTGAACTAATGCTTAATGTAGCTATAGCCAAAGCAGGCGACATTCATTTTGGAAACCTAAAAGGAAATTTTGGCCTTCAGCTGAAAAGAAAATTATTTCTGACATAAATTTTAGTATTTTAATTTCACAATTGTTATGCAGCCTGAACCAGCTTTGAAGCTGTCTCTGCTTTGAGTGGGTTGTTGGGGTGGATGACCTCCGGAACTCCCTTTTGACATACATTTCTTTTGATTCTGTGCTTCCTCTGAGGCAGTCTGGTCCTGTTTTTAGCTGATTGTTCTAACATTCTGGAAGTGACAGGTTTTTTTAACTGTGGAAGGTCAGAAAGTTATTCTTACTTTCTTTTTAAAAAATATATTGGATTATTATAGTGTGAAGTAGAAACATTTTTATATAAATAGAACATGATACGGATTACAAAACTGCTCCATCCGCACGTCTTCAAAATTTCTGTAACATATTCTGCACCTACAGCAATCACTGTGTTCCTTCTTGAAGTATCTGAACCATTCTCTAATTATTTGGGATTTCTAAGTTTTTTTTTTGTTTGTTTGTTTGTTTGGGGTTTTTTTTAGTAAATCTCAGCTTCTCTTCTTTGCATAAGGAAATGGCTCAGTAAAGTGATACTTTATTAAGTAAGTTGTACTCCAGCTAAAGCTGGAGACATTCCTGTTTATCTTTCCTGAGAACTGGCTAGTCTGTACACAAAAAGCTGTAAAACAGGAGTTCTAGCTTCTGACTTTTGCTTTGATACATGTTTGTCTTGGCTTTAAAGAATAGTGCAGTCTCTACTTGTAATGATTTTGCAGCATAGGATACATTTCTGGGGTTGTGAGACTATTTTTGTAAATCATTTAAATATTATGCTTCAGATGTTTGTGAAATATTTATGCTTTTTAAATTCAGGCAGCCTCATCTATACCTGACAAATTATTCTTTCTCAGAACCCTAAAGAAGAAGAGTTGCATCTCCCTTCATCATCGCTGGCAGTGTTCAAGGCCAGGTTGGATGGGGCTTTGAGCAACCTGGTCTAGTGGAAGGTGTCTGTGCCCATAGTGGGGGGGGGGGGTGTTTGAAAAAAGATGACCTTTAAAGTCACTTCTAACCCAAACCATTTAATGATTCTGTGATTCCTTCACATTAGCGATGAGTTGAAATTTTGTATGGTTTTAAACACATCACTGGTCATATTTTTTACAGTCCCAGCAACTGGCCTTGTGAAATAGTCACGTGATATTTTCTGCCTGTGTTTCAACTTATTACTGTTTGGCAAAAGATACTGTGCTTGTGTAGTGCCAGTTTAAAGTGTGCCTGTATAATTATAGTGTTACTTCTTTTTACTCCCCTTTGTAAACTTTTATGCAAAAACTGCCCCAGTAGATACTTTAAATAGCTGATGAGTAGATAGATGTAGTTCCAGGAAAGCACTGGAAATAGGGCTGAGTATGGTTAAGCATCATCCCGTTGGATGCAACGATTCTACTGTCTTTTTATATTACCATATATACCCAAATATATGCATTGCAATTTGCAACAAATTTGAGAAGAGATATATGTAAAATAAATGTTGATCGAGTAATGAAATATTCAGACTTCCACTGTGAATCCACTGCTAGTTTGTGGGCAGGCACACAATTGATGGGGTAAAGAGAATAACTGATGGAGTTATCCATCTTGCTTTCAGGTGCTTAGACAGGATATTTGCCAGGAATTCCTTGGCTCTGTGACAAGCTGCCAATAATCTTCAGTACCCTGCTAGCAGGTCTTTTCCGTCTCCAGCCAATGGATGTCCTCAGCAACTCTGTATTAACTCAAGATTAATCTTGGGAAAAGTTCTTGCTAAAAGATGTCCAAGCATATAAAGCTTGTCAGGAAAGCAGGTTGGGGGGAAGCAGGGAGGAGCTGAGTAGCAGGGGCTGAAGTTGAGTAACTGCTGCTGGATGGAGGAAGCTTATTAATCAAGCCCTGAACTAAGAGCTGATGTTGGGATTGCTCAGATTTCAACGCTGGCAATGGAGTGAAAGTGTGTTGGCAGTTCTGCTGGAAGCTTTCACCTGGAGAAAGGCTTTACAATGCTCACTGCACAAGGAAAACTGAGAGAAATCTTACAGCCTTACATGGAACATGTGGTTTTTCTTAACAGACACCACTTCTTATCTAGAGCTAGGGCATCTCTTAATGGCACTGAAAATTTACACAATGATTTACCTCTTATTCCTGTAAGATGCCTTTAATTTCATAGGCAGTTTTTTTTTCTATTAATTTTAACTTTTGTTGTCAGAAATTACCTTTAATAGTTATTAAATACTAAACTGAATGGGGTAAAACAACTTTCAAGCATATAGGAAGAACCAGCATAGTTTGCTGGACAATTCTTGCTTGATCAATAGCTTATGTATTAAGCTTTCCAACAGACACAAAATTCTTTGATTATAATTCTTCAGCACTGTTAATCTCCCAAATTAAACTCCACCTATGTGCAGAAGTCACATCTTCTCAAGCATTATTTATCATAATAAAAATTAAATATAAGCTTGGCTTACAACAGGCCCATAAATTGAACTGCCTGTTAGATACTTTATGTCCCATTGGTTATGGGACAATCCTTTCTATAATTACTAAAATACATCACCTGAAATTTTTGCTGAACTTGTGTGTTTAAAGTATTAATTGTTTGATGCACCTATAACAGTTTAACTGCCTTTTAACTTGAGAGAATTCATAATGAATTTTTTCTATGTATTTCAAACAAAATCAGAATGTCTTCTGCCTGCCTAACACCTGATACAAACAGGCATGGGTCAGCAGTGTGATGTCGTAGTTTTAACCCTGCCTGGTAACTCAGCAGCACACAGCCATTTGCTCACCACCCACTTTCCCCTCAGTGGCTGGGATGGGAAAAAAATCAAAAGAATGTAAATCCCAAAGGTTGATATGAAAACAGCTTAATAACTAAAGCACATTATAAAACTACAACTACTACTAATGATAAGGGAAATAACAAGTGGAGAGAATAGAAAACTAAAAGGAAAAAGAAAAAAAACAAAACAAACAGCAGTGATGCACAATACAGTTGCTCACCGCTCGCCAGCCAATACCCAGCCCGACCCAAGCAGTGATTGGGCCCTTCTGGGTAACTCCCCAAGTTTATACACTTGGTATGACATACTGTGGCATGGAATACCCCTTTGGCTACTTTGGGCTATGTATCCTGTTTGATTCCTCCTGGCTTCTTGTACCACTCTTTACTGGCAGAGCATGAGAGGTTGGAAAGTCCTTCATCAGGGTAAGCACTGTTTAGCAACAGCTAAAACATCGATGTGTTATCAGCATTTTTCTCAGTCTAAAGACAAAACAAAGTACTGCACCAGCTAGTGGGAAAACAAAACAAAACAAAAAACGGTTACAGCTGAAACCAGGATTTGTGAAATACTGGAATTTTCAACAGTCATTTCTGCCAGTCTTATATATTTTGAGTGCTATCTCATGCCTCCATTAGACATTTTCACTGAAAATAACACGAGGCTTTTAAAAACATTGGGCTGAAATGAAACATTTTGGTTAATATATTTGTACTGTCATTTTAGCTTGGGTTTGAGTTCCACTGAAACTGAACTCTCTAAATAATCATTATTCAGATTTTAATCCTGCAGCCACTCATCTGGCATGCCATGTAGGGAAGGCAAATACATGATGGGTGTTGTAGCCCTGTTTGCAGTCCTGTCCCTACAGGCACTGTGGATGCAAGCAGCTCAGGCCATGATGAATAGGAACCCACACATCTAAGAAAAGCCATATAAGATAAACCCATGAGAGTTGTCAGTGTGCCTTAGTGGATGACAGGGATCCCATACCCTCCATTACAATGATCTTTCCACAGTGCTTGCTAAATTACCTGCTGTTATCTGAAATATATATCAGAGAAACAAATTCCAGCCCACAGACATCCAGGAGCACTGCATTAATATGAACGTTTACTGTGATGTTACTACTTTACACAGGAAAGTACAACAGAACTTAAATTTGAGGAGAAGGGTCCCTAGGTGTTAGTTTCTATTATGGAAACTAACCCATACTTTGTCATTACTTGCAATTAATGATGTGGAGAGTGGCTTTCCAGCTTCCCAAAGAAGCTATGGAGAATACAGTCTAACCTGTAAAGCTAATTAAACCCCCCAGTTATGTAGTTTCAACCTCTTTTTATTGTGTGAATCCCATAGTCATCTATACACCTTTATGCCACAAAGCCATTATGAGTTTGTCAGTGAGTTGCTGAAATTCAATGACATCTGGAAAAGTGATTGCAATGTGATCTACTGAGTGATGCTCAGAGCCAGGAGCTTACAGCTCCTAGCTGCTCATCTGATTTTGCTGCAAACATATTACCTATCATTAGGCAAGTTATTTAAATACCATGCCCTAGTTTGCCATGCAGTGCTAATGGGAGCAATAAATACCATGGAATCCTGCAATTAGAGCACCACACAGTCCTGCTGCTGGTCAGTCTGGTGAAATTTTGCTGCACTACAGCTTGTAGCAAAATACATATTCTTTAGCTACGGATTTTTCTGATCAAAGTGATTTTCTCCATGTTAAATGAAATAAAATAACCCATTGTTTTGAAGTCCTTGCAATAAATATTTCTTAAGATAATCACTGTAGATAACAGAACTTAATATTGAGACAATTCTGTTATTTACGTTAATTAAAATCAAATGGTAAGGTTTCTCTGTGTCCGCAGTGCTGGGTATTTTGAAACTTAGCAAGTTAAAAAATTCTGCAAAGCACAATTGCGTATAATTTTATATCCAGCAGCTTGCCTAAATTTTTTATGCAAATACCACAATTAGGAGTTGGTCCAGTGAACACCAATACTCTTAATTACTTCTATATTGTCATGTGATTTAAAACTGAATCTTCTGTTCAGTATTAAAGCATTTTTCAAGTTACAGTGCAGCCTGTTTAGCTGTTTTAGCAGCTTTAATCTGGTTTACAAAGGAAACAGAAATGATAAAGTTGTCATATACTGGATATTTGCAACCTAGTTGTAAACGTCAGGTAAGGCTCTAGTTAGGAGATATATTCCCCACACTCCTTCTCAACATTACTTTTTCAACCTTTTCTCTAGCAAGGTCAATGTCCTACAGAACCAAGACTGCTGCTACCGCTCACAATCACATCACCTTTACCCTTTTTTTCCATCCATCGCACCAGGCATTTTGTCTTCTTGTACTTCATTTATTAGATTTAGAGGGCAGGGACTATCTCTTGCATTTTGCATTCTCTAAATCCAGTGAAGGTTGGTGTATTATTTATTTATATCTCACATTTGCCACTTAAACACTATTTAAATGTTGCTTCTCACTCTTTGTATTCCAATAAATTGTTGTATTTGTTAAGTAACGCCATTAATCAAAGCACAGTAATCTAGATTAAATCACAGTTAAGGAGAGGGTTGTTACATCCTAATGTTACAATTTCCTGTTCAAATACAATAACCTCTTACGATTTGTGTGTGCAGGAAGGGAAAAAATACCCACCTGTCTTGCAACCAGACAGATTGAGTGTTGAGGCTGGGACATTAAGGAACCCCAGCATGCATAAGCACCAGGGGCAGTAAAAGATGAAGGCAGACTGTTCTGTTCCCTTGCTCCTGCTGGGAGGATGCATTGTGATACCCGGGCAGTACCCAGGTGGGATGCAGAGCCCAGGCACAGCTGTCAGGAGCTGCTAAGAGGCTGTCAGCACATTACGAGAAGCCAAGGGCTTTCAGCCGTCTGAGAAGGCCAGCTGTCCATTTATACCTGTTTGTGACTCCTTAGATGGCACTGTGCAATCCTCAGCTGTGCTAGCACCTCTGCACGGACACCACATCAGTATCTCCAGCTCCATCATTCTGGTACCTCCCATAACCACCACCATGGAGAGATGGGTGTCCTGCTCACCATCTCTTTTACTAAGAGTTCAGCTTGAAAGAGGATTGCAGGATGAGGTTGTTTTAAAGCTGATGCTGAGATGTCTTAGTTAAATATGATCCATAGCTTCTGTTGGACGCTCCATCCCAGCTCACAGCCTGATCTCTAGCATCACCTCTTACTCCATTACCACACCACAGCAGACAGATATGCCACAAAGATAAGGGCTCTGCAATCAGCATTCATGTGAAATTCATAGCAAACACAAACAATCTCTCGGGCTAGATTTGTAACTGTATAGTCCTGCTGAATTAATGGCGTCTAAGTCTCTGCATGCAAAACAATCTAATTTTAAAGAAATACAATTAATTATTCAAGATAGTGTGCTATTATTATGTTAATACTTCAGTTTGCATACTTTATAAGTTTGCACTGTCAATATTTCTCATATTTGTGGTTTAAGATTACATTTCTTGATTAACTGTGTGTAATAAGAGAAGGAAACAAACTTAAAAATAGCTGAAATGACTGTGTAGGATTATGCGGACAATATTTTGAGATGCCTGAATTTTCACACAATAACATTATCTATATAAAATATAAACATGCCTTAATTTACCTTAATGTTTCAAATCAAAGATTTTAATACAGAGGACTAAAATTATCTGTCATCAAAAGACATCTACATAGATAAAAATGAATTTACAGAGACTTTGCACTGTACCAACTTTAACATGATGAAATCTTCAAAAACTCTCAACTCTGGTCAGGTTAAATTGTGGTTGTAATAAAAAAGAAGATAAATTCACAACGGCACTACAGAGCAATTGTACTCAGTAAGTCCTAAATGTACTCTGCTAGGATATATCTTGTTCTTTCACATTTTATAAGGCGATTTATATGATATTCAGGCTATAGCACACATTGCTAATAAGACAATGTATACAAAGGTTCGGCCACTGTTTGCTCATTGTTTTCACTGATACAATAAAACAAACAGGTATGAACCAAAAAAGTTCTGGAGAACATCTCCAAGGAAGGATGTATTCTGTCTACTTGGTGTAGGCATGAGGATGGTCCCTGGCAAATATTTGGCCCAAGACAGCGGTTTCCAGCAGTCTCGAGGACAGTTCAGGAAATAAAAACAGTCACACCCAATAGGGAATTTGGCTATGGTCACCCTATTTTAGAAAATTCTATTGCACACAGTTCTTTCCTTGACAGTTGGCCTCCAAGCCACTCAATGGTGTGATTACATACTAACGCAGATGGAGCCATATGGTTCATAACAAAATACATGGAAAAAACAATCTCCGAAATAGAAATTTCAGAGCAAGTTTCTATGCTGTCAACTTGGATTCTATTGTAAAGGGGTTTGATGTTTGGTATTTTACTTAAAAACTTAATTTCTGGAAATAAGTGATATAAAAGTTATCTTCCTCTAAAAATGCATTTCAACAGCTCTTTTTTATTTTTATTTTCACTTTTATTTTAATTTTTGTCTTCATTTTTATTATATTGGAGGGGAAGTTGTAGAGTACAGCTACAAAATGTGACCTGAATTAATTCTAACATCATTTTTTTGGAGAAAACCAGTATCATACTGGAGCTGAACAAGATCACTTAACACTAGCCATCCACTGTACTGTTAACCCAAATAAGAAGTTTTCTGTCACAAAAATAAATTCATTCTTTAGATTACTTTTTTTACCAAGTATCTCCAGCCTAAAGCCAATGCAACCCCTCCCGCCGCCCTCCCTCCCCTCCCGAAAATTTAGAGAGAAAGGGAGTGCAAAGAAAACCAAAGACCTGTCTAGCCTTTGAAAGAATCATAGAATCAGAGTTGGTTACAGTTAGAAAGGACCTCGCGGTCACCTTGTTTCAATCCTTCTGCCATGGACAGGAACACTTCACACTACACAAGGTTGCTCAAGGCTCTGTCCAGCCTGGCCTTAAACACTGCCAGTGATGGAGCATTTACCACCTCCTTGGGCAGCCTGTGCCAGTCTCTCACCACCCTCACAGTAAAGAACTTTGATGTCTCCACACAGCCTTCTCTTCTCCAGGCTGAACAGCTAAAATTTTCTCACCCTGTCTTCATATAGGAAGTGCTCCAGCCCCTTATTACCCTTGTGGCCCTCCTCTGGACTTGCTCAAATAGCTCCATGTTCTTAAGCTGGAGACACCAGGACTGTATACTCCAGAATGCTCCAAGTGTGCTCTCAGAAAGACAGAGTAGAGAGGGGTAGAATCTTCCATTGACTTTAAAAGTCAATTCCTAATTTCTTTCCTAAAAAGAAATCTCAGTCAAATTCAGTTCTTGACCTTAAGGGAAATGTGATTTTACAGCTGAAGTTGCTAACATGTTTTTATCAGCATACGCTGAGGGTCAGTGGGTGTCAACTCACACCTACGACCTGAAAACTACTGCCAGAAATCTCCTATGACACATCGTTTAGTAAAAGCTCAAAGCTGAAAAGCAAGCCTACAGTAAGAGGATGATAGTTTTTATGGAGATGTACAAATAAGCTTAAATTGATATATTTTGAATGTTGATGCTTTATGATATGAGAAATGTGTGGAAATAAGATTACTGTTTTAATCATATCTTTTATTGGCTTTTCCCAAAATTATACCAGCAATAAAGATGAATGTTGCAAAGAATCAATTTTAGCCCCATGTTTTATGCTGACCCTTCCTGACATCTCAGCTTTTGCAACATTGGAAGCTGACATTATTAGTTGTTCAGCTCTACCAAACTGGAAATTTCACCTTATTAAAATGCAGTTGCTATGGAAACACCATAGTTCTGTGATTTTTTGCTTGCAGGCGGTATAGAAAAAATCTTAGCACCAATATACAAGTCAATGCATGTCATTTTAAAATACCTCCTTGGTGCTCTAATGCTTTTCAAATGAAAAACTACCAATAGCAAATGTAAGCTGTAGCACTTTATCTTAATGTACTGGAAGAGTGAGAGACACTTTTCAACAATAATCTTGGGTATATACCATAGAGAAATAATATCTAGACAGAGACTGCTTCTGAAATGGCTTTTTTTTTAAATATTTTTTATTAAAGCTAACACTTCTGACAGCCCAGTTCCCCTCTCTTTTTTATTCATACTTACTTATTTCACTTGAATATCTTTATTTTAATAGCTTTCTCTTTGGGGTTTGAAGGCCTCTCTTCTTTCCTGAGAACTCTGAAAAACTTACTTTTCAAATGCGTATTGTGCCATTATACTTTACGACAATGTGAAATGGCTTTCACAGTACATAATGAAACACAAAAACTGAAAAGCCATACTCCTAGGATGTGCAAGGAACCCTGAATAGAGCAGGAAGCAAACTGTGCATGCAGCACTGCAGACCAATCTTCATTCATTTCACTATTTTAGCATTATTTGTTTTATTGGCTTTCTTTTTTACAGTTTTATTTTGTTATTCTACCCTCTGTCATTTAGGTCAGGAATATTTATTCGGTTTGTAAGATTCCTTACATTAGGAAGATAAACCAAACAGGTGGAGACAGTCCACAGAACTGGGAAGATTCATCACCATCGGCACAAGAACTGGACTGAAGGCTGAATAGCTGAAGTTTTATCCACAGCTTTAGCAGAGATATTCTGGATATGTTGTGACATTATGGAATATGTACTGTGTCAGAGCAAAGGTCTGATGTGGATATATAAGTATATTATCCTCTGTCTGATCAATAGTAGATATCTGAGAACAAACAAAGGTTAATGCTACTTTTTTGATGGGACCTACATAAAAACTGGGAAGGGACTTTTTACAAGGGCATGTAAGAATAGGACAAGGGACAATGGCTTTAAACTGAGACATTTAAAGTCTCAGTTTAAATGAGACTTTAATTTTCTTCCTA
>JBCJKH010019289.1:11554-26889 GCA_039877255.1 Loriculus beryllinus
TTTTCTTCTTATTTAGAAAGAAAGCCTGTACTCTGAGGGTGGTGAGACACTTGCACAGGCTGCCCAGAGAAGTTGTGGATACTCCCCTCCACTTGGACACTCCTTGGCAGTGTTCAAGGCCAGGCCGGATGGGTCGTTCAGCAGCCTCATCTAGTGGAAGGTGTCCCTACTCATGGCAGGTGATTGGAACTGAATGATCCTTAAGGTCCTTTCTAACCCAATCCATTCTATGATTCCATGATGTTCTCTTATAGCCTCCAGCAATCTGAAGCTCAGGATCTTCCGGAATGGACTTCTTCTTCCCTAGTTTTGTCTAGTGCACTGTGTGGTCAAGTAAGTTTTACACCAACCAAAGAACCCTGCTATAATGCCCCAGAGCTTGCCTGAGGACTCTATGAAGAACCTCACTGGTTCTGAATTTGCCATCTAATTCTCTCACTTGGCATCCTCTAGCTCCTGAATTATAGAAGTCAGTAGGTAATAATGAGGTGCATAGTCCACCCTTTCCATATACTCTGACTTCACAAACCTTTATCACATCCTCGCTGGGCTATTTGTTACAGGCAAGCCACTGTAATTCTCCATCCTTCTACATCTCACCTTGAAACAGAAATAATGAGAGCTCTGTCTTTTCAGAGAATACTTATCAGAGCATAGTAAAGAAACTACAGTATTAAATTTAAAATAATAGCTAATATTATGGCAATGGATTGGTACTAAAAGTGAATGAGAGAAAAGCAAAGCATTTCAGACCCCAATGCATCTGTACTCGATGTGGCAGAGCAGGGTGGTGTTTCTGAATGGGACATTTAGTCTGACAGCTGCTTTTGCCAAGTACAGCCAGGAGAGCTGAGAAAGGAAGGGGGCTGGCGACATATGATTGTGGTAAAAGTCTTTTAGTGCAAGGACAGGACAGACCAACACTATAACTTACACCTGTGTCCTCAAGTATCCTCTAAACTAAGTTTCAGCTGTGATGCTTCAGAAATCTGCTCTGCATCTAGATATACACATCAGGAAAGAATTTCTTTGGTTACAACTGTTAGTAGCCCAAGGCAACAAACAAGCTAGAAATGGCCATGATAGGGGTCCAGAAGAAGGGAAGAAAAGCAGAGAAAATGCTAGACATTCGAAGAATTTGTGCAGCAAAACCAGCCAATGGGGCCATCTAGGCCAATAGGAGCAATTCAGAAGAAGGTACATTCAGGCTGGAGAAACTGATTGGAAAGGATTGATTTAGTGACATTGCTAAGAAATTTAAAATTTTAACTCTCCCATGTGATTAGGGAGGAATGTTACTAAACAGATTTCCACTCTACATATAATTTTTTCTTTGGTCAGACAGTATTTCAGAAAGCTTGATGAGAACACTGTGTTATATTATACACAGTAGGAAAAATACTTATGGGACATATTGGCACGCTCATTTTTGAGAGTATCTGAATCTTGCAGGTAGACAGAGCATCAATAATATATTACTGTCATAAACCACTTTTGGCATGAATGGAAGTAAGTCTTGCTGCATTCACTACTTTATTTGCTGACTGTTATGCTGAACTATTGGATCTTGATTTATTTGCCTCTGCAAAATATAAAAGATTGATATGAATACTTCATTATTCAATATTTGT
Source organism: Loriculus beryllinus (assembly GCA_039877255.1). Classification (NCBI taxonomy): domain Eukaryota; kingdom Metazoa; phylum Chordata; class Aves; order Psittaciformes; family Psittacidae; genus Loriculus; species Loriculus beryllinus. The sequence continues at coordinate 13,186 of JBCJKH010019289.1, forward strand.
GTCAGAGTAATTTTCATATCAAGTACTGTACTATTCTGAAAGTTAAGATAGTCCAACTAATTACTCATCTGAGAAGGCCATAACAGGCAAACATATCTATTCTTCCTATGCAAGTAGTTTTAGATCCCAAAACCTAAAGAAATTATCTGGCATTGACTAAACAAAATACAACAAAAAAATGGTGATTGAAGAAAAAACAGGAAAAATTACTTATAAAAGGAACACATGATGGGGGTAGACATCAGTCCCTGGGCCAGCAGGGTTGCGTGGCACAGTGAGTAAATTCAAGAGAAAACTCCGCTCCAGTAGAAGTGGCCTGCCCTCAGCTGCGTTATGCCAGGCTGGGTAGCCTTCAGCTGCCCCTTGATAAATGCAGCCCTCACCAGCACTTCCCTTACATCTTGTTTGAAGATAGTAAGCCCATTTTCTCATTTTCAAATATGGCATAAGGTTTTGATTTTATTAAGTCATTAACTTGAAAGACTGCCAGATCTAACACATTCTGTAAGCCATTGTCTTGCTTAACCCTTGTCCATTTTGGGAAAGTTCCAGTTTTGTTGTATAAATTGCCTAATAATATAGCCTTGACACTCCATACACTTTAATCATAACTTGACAATGCCTTATTTCCTATTCTTTCTATAAAGTCACAAGACTTCCACCATGCGTCCACAATCACCCTCTAGCTAAATTGCCATGCTACACTGTGGGAGGCCCACTTCAGTTTAACAAATGCGACCATGTGGAGATGACATTTAATAACAAGTCTTGATTTTCACTAGTGAATTGAAATGCATTTCTCACCAGAAAGTCTAACCTTTCTACAAAAGCAATCTATTTTAACAGTTCAGCTAGTCTTACCATTGACATATAAAAGCAAGCTGCTTAAAGTCTTTTTTTTTTTTTTTTTTCAGCTATTTGTAGTCATACTCAGTTTACATTATTTGCATACATTGTTCCAGCTCAGCTCGAGCACTTATAAAGTTTTAGCAAACTAGATTAGGGCATTAGTGGCAACTTTGCATTCATTCATTAGTGGCAACTGCTCACAGTTCTGAAGATGCTCATGACAAAGTGAGATCCACCTAATCTGCCTGGCTGCTAAGGAATCATAGAGCCGAAGGAGAAAAAAAAAAATCTGAGTAAAAATTTTTCAGTTACCACGTGAATAGTTGCAAGTCAGTACTGTGAAGCAGTTTTGTTAATAAAGACCACTTTTGGGTTATTTTCAGATCACCACTGTAACTCAAACTGTTGTGGTTATTGTGTTTGGTCTTTTAATAAGGACCAGTTACTTTCAGATTTTAGGACAACCCATAGGACAATTCTAAGACCATTAATCTCAATTGCATCATTCTCAAGGCTTTGTTGCTTGGAGGCCTATATGGCTTTTAATGTGTTTGCACTACCCTCACTAGTGCAATGTTACTTGCTATTAGCAGGAGTTTCATAGAGGCAATGAAGCGAATACAGACCCATTAAAATGTATGAGTTACATATTAACACACACTGGAGCTTACTAGAGTCTACATTCAGATAAATAACTGCTGAAAAGAATACAACAGATGCAGGAATATATTCTTAGCTACAGACATAAGGAATTCATTTTATGAAATGCTTTTTTTTCGTTTTTGTGCTTTCAGCTTGACTCCAGCTTGGTGATTCTTGCTGCTTTTAAATTCATCCTAATTAATTTCATAATGTTTTGCTTTGCCAATAAACAGTCACCCAGATATTTATTTCCATTTTTGAAAGTTAAAACTGGCCTCTTTTCCACAAGAATTCTGTTTTATCCATTTCTTTTTTCATAGTATCTATTCTTCTGAAACTTGCAGAAAGCAAGGTGAGGCAGGTTATCACATGTTAATTAACTACCTTAATCTCTGCACTCTGGGTTAAAAAGTGAGTTCCTTCATCTGAGGCCTGGCAATAGGCAATAGGACTTCAAGGGAAGAATCAGAGCTGTGACTTCTAGATTCAAGTTGCTGCTGTTTCAGCCTGGGCAAGATACGCACTGAGGTGCAATATCTACAGAACTGTACTTGATATATTTTGTCAGCTGCATTGCCTATTGGCTCTGTAGGCTGGTTTGTGTGGATGCTACATAATTCTCCTCATGTATGACATGGGGAGCATAGATGCTGCTCAGTTCTGCATTTTGAGGAGAGGAGTGCTCATGTTTGGACACTGTCACTCTAGTGCTACTTAGGTTTCCTTTGCAGCCTTCAGGCATTAGGTGTGTTACAGTATTGCTCACTTCACTCAGAACTCCTACATAACACTTTCTCTTATTAGAGTTTAATCCTTGAGTTAGGCTATCCAGAGGAAGATTTCTGGGTTTGTCTAATATTCAGATGTTTATTCCTAATTTAGTGCTTTGACAAATGGGTTAGAGTTGCTCTCCTTGGACCAGTAAATATGAATACATGTATTCATACAAATGGAAAAACCCTAACAGCAAATTTCTTACCTAAGCACACTTTATCACTGTGTGCAAGGAACACCTTGCTGGGAAATGGGAGACCCATTCAAGATCCTTTTCCCCTTCCTTCAGGAGACTGCATCTGCAGGTAAGATCAGTGGAGGTTCTGGTGTGATCATCCTAGAAAGTCTAGTGTGGTCTAACGCTCCAAGCACTCCAATAATATCATGGCCTCATGCAGTTGTGCATCCTAGTATCACGGGGCAGATGAAGGTTGACCTTCAAACACCTCTAGGTGTTTCAGAGGGATATAACTGCAACATGCAGCTGCCTGGATTTTGTGTATTTACTTTCTCAGTGAATATAGTACTATCTTTTTCTTATTTGGTCCTCTACATTGGCTGTTTGAAAGAAATAGAAATAAGATTTGTTCCTATTTTTAACTCATAGGTGCATCCCCATATAGTTGTTCTTCTGATTTCTAACATTATCTTTGCTGGGATTCAGACACTTCTTTTGTTATGGTTTTACTTGTAGTCTGTGCATTGACCTTGCACCTGTGCTTATGTTCTCTATCCTTCTGTACGTTGTCCCTTTTCTAGTACACATTATTGTCAGTGCCTATCTTATCTCTTACACAGAAAATATCCAGCTAATGCAAGTCCTCATTTACCTCAAGCAGGCCACAGCATCTTCATGTTCTGTATCATTTGCTAGCTACACCTAATCCCTTCAGCACTTTCTTTTGCCCTGATATTTCATTGAACAGTTTATATACTGCAAATTGCCTCCTGCTTCCCTTCCCATTAAGTTACCATCTGTTTTGCCTTATCGTCAAATGTTACTTGCAGTCCAACAAACTTCAACTAAAAAATATGGGCTATTTCCCTTCATTTTCTTCTTCGCTCTAGATTTGCCTCTGCGTAAAGCATGCGTGCAGCTGTTTAGTTCTTGCTCAGAGGTGTATCTGGTACCTCTAGGCTTTATCTACCATCTTTTTATCCCTCACACAGCTTCTTGGTTTATCATTCTCCTTTTTTGTTTCTAGGATGAAAGGGTGAAAAATTAGGGTGCTCACAGTCTCTCTGCAAGTATCTGTAACCTCATGCAGCCTCTGCTGCTGCCAGAGTTGGGTATCAGAACAAGCACACTTTCAGCTTGTGGAATGAACTCACTTGCCCACTCAGATACTTCAGTAAAATGCGACAAGCTGCCAGGTGAATTACATTTCTGAATTTCAACGTTTGCTTCAACTGAGCATTTTCTTCCCTTGCCAGTGTGATTTTTTTATTTGATCCTGAACTGTAGTAAATAGTGGCTTTCTTACGACATTTCAGGCATCTGTCCTAAAGCTTTTAATTTTGCCACTTCTAAGTGAATGTTAGAAAGATCCACATAGCTGTAGTTCTCCTCCTTATGAGGGGCACAGATGTGAGTGGCTGTCCAACATTGCACAACAGTGTTTCTGCAGCCAGCCAGACCACAGAAAGGATCAGCAGTGCCATTCTCCCTGAATCCCTCTTAGTATTTAATGGAAGATCACTGTTTCAGTCCTGCAAACTCCTGTTTGCAACTGGTAAAACTGTACTTCCAGAATCTGTTCAGAAGTGTATTCCTTAGACCAGGCCATTTTCTGTGAGTTATTTGTATTCCTGCATTGCAAATGGTATGAAATTTGTTCACTGATCTGATTAACAAGTACAACTTTCTTTCCTTTTTCTAATCTATGTATGGCTTGTTCCTCTTGGCTTTTTATCAGTGGTCTGGACCTCAAAGTTTTCCTCACCTGTAACCTCACCTTCATCCTTTTCTCTTACACGTTTTGTGCCTGCTCAACCATCAGACACAATCACCTTCTGGTATGAGGATCTTTTACTAGCCTTTACTATCTTTTACTAATTTTCAATGGATTTTATAAACATGACCCCCCCCCCCCCATATTCATGATGTCATCAAGAGGCCCTAATATAGACTCTAAGGCGACAGCTTCTGTTCCTAATGAAGTTGGCAGAATTCCAGCGTTTTCAGGACACATTGAAATGGTGTATAAGTATAGCATCTTTCAGCAGATCTATTTAAATCCAGCAATTTGATACTGTGATGCTTCTGGTTCTAGATTACACCACAGAACTTAGAGCAGAATCAAAACTAGACTTCATTGACTTTATATTTTCCCCTTTTGGCATGTTCTGCTGTATCTGTGTTGCCTCAGGTCACAGGGAGTGCATGTTTAAGTTGGTTGGTAGAATGCTGCAGAATTAACCAGAGAGACTGTGGAAATCTGCTCTCTGGTTCCCTACATTTCTGATTGGAGTCAGTCCTTCAACGTGCCATGTGCATGCAATACACATTCTAATATAATTTTGTACACAACACGACCAGCACAGAAAATTACTGAAATTGTGTCCCGTATGTCCTAAGGGAGCTGATCAGTAAACACTGGTATAACTGCGTATTTAAGTTTTCACTGCAAAGAAAAGATGTCTTTCTGCAACTGCAACAGCATTCTGCCAGGCAAAATGCCAGGCTCTGTTTACTTCATGCTTGAAGAAGTCGTGTATGAAAGCTGCTTTCTACTTCACTGTTATGCGAATGGGTTGTGGAGTGGGGTTTTTTTTCCCCAACTCACTTTCTTTGCTGAAAAAAAAAAAAAAAAAAAAAAAAAAAAGAGATGTTCTAAGCAAAGCTATTTACCATAGATAAGAAAAAAGTTCTAAGCACCCTGCTTGAACTTACCTTGCTTTTTGCTGGGGGTTTAGACTGGAGGGACCTCCAGAAGTGCCTTCTAACCTCAGCTATACTGTGATTCTGTGCATCAGCTCTCTGGCTAAAAAACATCAAAGTATTGAGAAAACGTCTTACTGCCAACCAAGGTGAAGATAATTTTTAAATATTTCATAAATCAACAAAATCAAAGAAAAAAATTCACTATTAAAACATTGTGTTCTGACAGGATTTTAGCCACTATCTGTAGTTTTACTGTAGCCAGGTTAAATTTCTAAAGAAAAAGTAATTCAAGAGAAGTAAATTTGCTCTTTAAAAGACCTCTATATAGGGCAATTTCAGAATACATGTCTTTTCCTTTTTTTTTTTTCGTGATTGTGTAAATAGATTTCACTTATGAAGAACCTGGTTTTTTTTGTATTGGAAAACATGTTTCTAAAGAATCTTCAACAAAGGACTCCTTATCTTTACTGCTTTTAAGCTGTGAACATGTTCACATTAATGTTTTCTTAAGCTGTGCTGAACTTCATGCCATCTTCAGTCTGACCTGAGGCAGGAGAGGGCAGGGTGCCAGGATGGTTCATATTAAGGTCATTTCATGTTATTTATGATGGCTGTAAAACTGTCAAATAGAACAAAATAACTGTTTTGTTTCTGTAGGAACTACTGCCTCTAGAGAAAAGTATGTCCAGGAGATGGAAGTTCTAGGGAACCATAGATGAGCTTAAAACTAGATCAGTAAATTATAAATCAACTGTACTGTCTGTCTTTATGAAAAGTGACAAAGTGAATTGCACTATATAGGCTCTTCCTTCATGCCACTTTCATGAAGCATACTAGCTAGTCCAGCACTTCACTAAAGGAAACTGGTTCCCAGTCCAGACAAAGATTTAACAGCAGTGTCTATAGTCACGTTCCTTCCTTCATGCCTGGCATCAGTCACTCACTCAAGACTAAGTAGTGATAGGTGAAGTGTATCTACTCCAATAGTGTCTTACTAACAACAGCATCAACAGTATGTTGTCCAGTGTGTCACCAGCACCCACTGATACCAAAATTATCAGCTGTGATATCACAGCCTTTGCCCTTGGCCCAGTCCCAACAGTGAGAAACTGTAAAGGCTGGAGGTGGGCCATATGACTTTTCCTCTTTTCTGCAATCAGTGGTACTTCTGCTTGCTCTTCTCTTCAAAGTGCTGGAGCAAGACATAGCTGCTCAAAATATGGGGGTAAGCAAGGCTCTTCACATGCAAAAGAGAAAATGGTGTAGAATTACCTGGCCATGTGCTGTCAGTGCACTGCTGAAGTACTGCACAGTGCAGTCCCCACAGTGGAGCCAAGTGACATCACCAGGAACAGGTCCTCAAACCAGACTGGTGGGGAGAGGCATTATGTATAGAGTGAAAAAGGGAGCAACCAAGAGCCTCAGGAGCAGCCTTACAAAATTTCTCTAACCCCATACAGCTGGGTAAACTTCTCAGCTGATCAGTGGCAAGTGTGCTATTTGCAGTACTATGAAAGGGTCAGTGGCACATCACTGAAAGGCAGGCTGCTCTTGCAAAGAGTCAGATGCAAAACCGGCAGGGTTACAGTCTGAGTTCACTGAATGAGGTCCAGACTTTCACCAGCTGAACAGAAGCAACACCCTACTCAATATGAGTTGCAGGACATGAAACATTACTGTGGAATGTCACTGTTTGAAGGGTTTAACTACTTTATTTCCCAATTTAACATCTCTTTGGAAGAGTCAGAACAAGGTAAATGTTTGGGATCAGCATTTCTGAGCAAGAAGTTCTGCAGATACTTCTTGAAGCAGCCCCACAGGCAGAACAGGCACCTTCCAACTCCTCCCTGACCACACAATGGGCGAACAGCTGGGTTCATTGATTAAATCTTATTTCTGTTTTTCTCAACTACTTGGGGTTTTGTTAGCACTAAATGGAATCTCTGTGCCCTCACAAAATATAGGTCCATGACTAGTCTTTAACACCTGCAGGTGAAGATCAAGGCTCCCGGTCTACAGTTCTGCCTCTTACAAGAACACCCTTAACCCAAAGATGTTGTCCAGGACCTGGGGCCAGGATCAACTGGGTCCTGTCTCCAAGATATCTTGCAAGGTTGCTTACAAATTCTGTCTTTACAGATGTAAACTATAAACAGATGTCACACAGTTTTTCAGGAAGTGCAAGGCTCCACTGTCTTTTTCCTGGGCAGATGGGGTAGCTGATGATGCAAGAATTGTCTTTTTCCTAAACCATATATCCACACTACTGGAGATGAGGTTTTGCTACTTACACCACCATTCTGTTTGTCCAGCAATTTGTATGCAGACAATACAAACAGGCTCCCTATTTTGTCTCCCAAGACATTGTAAACACAGGTATTACAATCTTTTACTTCTTTTCTGAGTTCCAAAAGTCAAGTATAATTAGAAGTCCTTCAGGTCAAAAAGGGAGCATCAGGCATGCTAATGTGTTTGGGAATATTTCACCAGGGGAATAAAGTACTGCCTGTTTCTGTTTGATGAAAACACATCTTTGGCAACCTGTGGAACTTCTGAAGATGGTACTTGGCTTCCTAGTCCATACTGTGATACCAGTCTCCAGAGGCAAGTCTCCCCTGGGGGTATTTATTGCTTCACTGAGCCCCACATAGCACAGATCCATGTCAATAGACACGCTTTTTAATATACAGCAAAGGACAGATTAATTAGGTGGTGACATAGCCGAGGTTCAGACTGGACTGTGCATTGAGAAAAAGAGTAACAGGCAAGACAAAAGCATAGTGCCCCCTGGACAGGCTTTGTGGGGCAGCCTGTGATCCCTGCTTCTTCCCGGACAATCTCTGCATTTCTCTGAGGTCCCATGCAAATGATAACTTAGACCTTAAGCTGTTTCTCCTAGTGTTCGCATCCCCTGGCTATGACCTTCTGCTTCACAGCTGCCTTAAAAAGAAGCTGTTGTATTTTCCTTTCTTATGAGTCTGTGTTCAAGGGCCTGATGCATATTTATAAATCTTTGGAGGTCCAGATGTTATCTGCTATGAGAAGTATTTGGCACATGTGTACTTTACCAGTCCATTGCCTCATTTCTGAATTTTCACACACAGAAAGACCACACAGGCGCTTTGAAGGCTTTCTGAAAACAATTGTCAGAGATGCCCATGTCTCTGCAGGCAGGTTGCCTTCCGTTTCCTGTCTTTTGACAATTCCAAGGATGTTCACTCTCAAGCAAACACTGGCACAAACGGGGCTGCAAGGAGGGAGACCAAATTTGACTAGGTTATGCAGCTGTGAGCAAAAGAAACCTGTTGCCAGTTTACCCAGGCTGTGCACTTCCCAGATGATGAACAATTATTGTTATAACCCATTTCTCTTCCAAAAGACAGAAATGCTTCAATAAACACATGTATTAAATAGGATTGTTCAGAGGAAGAAGACTTGAAAAACATTGTTCATTTATATGAGATGCTGAAAGTGACCCATGAGAAAACTCTGAGAAAAATGTGATTATGGTGATTTACAGCATAGTGTGATAAACTTCAGAATTAAAAACCCACAAAGAGCAGCAGTTAGAAGTTGTAAACAACATTGTCCAGAAACCTGGAAAGGAGTTGGGTTTAGACTATCTGGCTTTACACACAGCTCATGACTGAGCTGCTGTGATGCAAATTTATGTTATCTTTGTCAACACAATATGTTTACTGTTTGAACACATTTACCAAACATTTGATTTGGCTGTAAAAGTGAATTTCTGTAAGTACAGTCACAATGCAAGTTTATACAACATCAGTGACTTCAAAGGATATGTGTTTTCCTGTAATAGAGGACTATAGATTGATCTGGTACATCTCATTCTTGTTTACAAGAGGCCTTTTTACTCTGTTCCAGCAATATATAGGGGCTTTAAGTAGAACTGAATTACTTTTATGTCTATTTTGAAGCCCCTTCACATTCTTTCGTTTGATAAAACAAATACAACCCAGATACTATGCACATGAAACTCAGTCCCTGTTTTAATCTCTGTGTCTTTTGTTGAAGCCATTTCTTGGGGTTACCTTCGAATGTTTGAGGGACTGCAGGTGTGAGAAGGGGTCACAAAGATGTTTTGAAAGCTCTCCTTGCCACAGTTGTTGAAACTTCAGTGTTAGGACTCAGTGACTCAGGTGCTGATTTCCACAGGCCAGGGACTCAGAATTTCATCAGAAAATGCAAATGAAATGCAATGGAAACATAGCAAATGGACGTTGGTTTGCAGTTAAAAGTGGAATGGAAAGATACGTTATTCATTCCAGGCAAACAGACGTAGAATGAGCCATACAAAAGCAAAGCTCCTCACAAAACAGCACCAAACTAGACCTTACATCTAACTGCATCAACTTGATTTGTGCAGCAGCAAGAATGCTTGCCAAAAGCACAGTTTGTAAGGATGTGCTCATACCTACCTTCTGTAGACCTTTCCCTACCACAAAAATGCTCAGGTTTCCAGAAACTTGAACTTATTGCAAAGATTTCCAGAAACTGGAAACTTCAGCAGTGGCCAGCTCATTGAATAGCCCATTGTTGCTCTGAGTGCTGCAAGGGAGGATTCATCTTAATTTAATGAAGGCAGTTGAGCAACTGAAGAATTAGTGCCACTATCAGGATCACTGTTTTATAGGGAAAATCTAGCTCTCCAGAACTCTCTTCTGGAAGACAGTTTTATTTCTCTTTTCAAATTTGACCTTAAGATTATTATTTTTCCTTAGTTTACATCTAAATCTCCTTCACTAAAGCATTTGAGATACCATGAGTGAAGGGCACTTACAATGTATAAATGATTGTAATACATTATACTTTACGTCTGGTTTATAGCTTTTTCAAATTAAATATTAAAAAAAAAGATCCAGTCACTGGATCTCCATCAGCAAGTAGCACTACATAAGGTTCCTTTGTCCTTATACAGGAGACTGTAGTTTATATTGGGTACTTTTTTTTGGTGGAGTGGTATTGTTACTGCATAGAATAGCTACCAAAAACCTGGCAGCACTGTGTCAGAAACAGGAAGGGGGCAAATAAGGCCTGTATGAGATCCATAAGGCTTAGGTGCTTTTCACTGCTCCCAGCTTGAAAATTCCCTTTCATGTTCCAGTCCACCAATATCCTAACCTGAAAATCATTTGAGAAAATCCTTTTCTGCTTTTCCAGCTCCTGTAGTCAACTTCAGTGTAATGAGACGATAACAGCCATGTAGCAGCTCTAGTTACCTGCAGCAGAGGAGGGGAAGGTGATGGTTTCCATTATGTTAGCACTCACAATTTTAAAAGATGCATAAACTGATTTTCACTGTTCATTTCCTTTAGACTAAATGCATGTTTGGCCACAAGTCCTTAGATCCATGATTTCTACTTTCTCTTCTGGCATTTTAAGCCAAACCAGCATCATTATAATGCAGAGTGTTTCCTGAGGTGATTTTTTCTGACTTCTTCCTCTTTTGGCCCAAAGCTGGAAGTCACATTTCATAGGAAAACAGAAAATGATTAGCCTGTTCCTTCTGCTGTGTTAGTGATTTGATAGTATCTTCTCGTTCATGGCTGAGGTACCCTTAGGGACCAAGAAGGAGTTCAATTAATAACCGTACAAATGATGTTAAACTGTAGTAAGCTCCAGGGAAAAAGAAGAGTAGACTTCTCCTGCAAGCAGCGCATGTTTGCCCCTTACTGCAGTCAACAGAATAATCTCTCTGCAAAGACTCACAGGTGGAGTAGATAGCTGGATATCATGACTATTTAGCTCAAGCAATGGAAATATATAGCTGATTAGAATGGAGAGATATTAACAGGTTAAAAGACACCTATTTCATTAACTGGCATAAAGAACATAACCTAAAAAATAAAGCCCTGAAAACAAAATAAAATAAACTGTTTCACCCATTAAAATGAGGAATCCAATCTTAGCTTGCTGATACACTGCAGAAACAAACATATCAGTAATTTTTAAACAAAGCAACATTGGGATGTGAAAATAATGATATGAACTATACTTTTTGCTTTAGGAAAGCACTGAAATTTAGTTTTGCTTCATATTTATTTGGATCAAGTTTCCTGCTTGAGTCAAATGCAATTTTGCTGTGAACTAGCAAAGTAATCTGTAGGACAAGTTTTGGGACTAATATTAAAGAGAAGGAGAATTTAGCTCTACTGCAGGAGGAATCAAAGATGCACCAAAAATTTCAGAAAAAGGTAAAACTGGAATGAAGGGATTCAAACAGCTGCCTGTGAGACAAGGAAGAGCTGATAACTATGCTGCTTCGGAGGCACTTTCCAGATTTAATAATACTGCTTGATACAAAATTTGAATTGAAACTCTCACTAGGGATCATACAAAGATGTAACCACATACTGAATGGAAAAAGGGCGCAGGAAGCAAGATGAGAAAGCCTCAAAAAGCAAGAAGGCAACCAGTGGTGAGCTGTACTGCACTGTGGTGAGAAGTACTTCTCTGCAGCAGGTTTGTTCTGAGGTGACAAGTTTCCTCATAGCCCCTCTGTTTAATTCCTGTCATGCCACAGTTGTGATCTGATGCAGTATTTTCTATCATGTTACGGAGGTTGCAGCACTCCACAATGAAAATTTGAGAGAACTCCATTGTTATCAGTTTAGACTAAACAATGGTTTTCTTCTCCATTGCGGCTGATCTGCAAGGTTGGGTTTTAGTTGTTTTTTGTTGTGGGTTGGTTTTTTTTTTTTTAGCTAAGGGAGGAATCAGGGGGAATGTACATGATACTTAAAATAGCAGAGCAGGCACCTAATGTAAACAGTGTCTCTTTTCAAAAGAAATAAACTTTCTCTCTTCTGTGTCACTCAGTATTTTTACTTGGCAATCAGGAAAATAAAACTGTTGCCCTTGTTGTCCAGGAGCTGAGTTTGGCACTTCATCTCAGTGTGAGGGTTACTCTTGTAGCAGGAGAGCATAGTGAGGAAGGAGGTCATGTAAATGTTGCAAAAGAGAATAGTGCAAAAGCAGCTTCTGACTGTTCAGATGGCCTTATTAAAGTTTTTATTTATGTTTTATCGGAGGATGAGAGAAGAGGTTCAGAAAAAATAAGCAATAACTCATGGGATATGTCTCAGGATCAAAGAAAACAGTATATCTCCTCCGGATCTGGTAGTCATCCAGGAATTGTTTGAGAATATCTGGCTTGTCCTGGCTATGCAGGATATAAAATTATATTGGAAAACTGCCTTCATCTAACCATGATTCTCATAAAATCTCTTACTGTAGTTTACAAAATTTGCATTTATAGGCAAACAACTACACTACAGGCACGTATAAATTTTTATTAAGAAAAAGAAGAGCACTTTCCTAAGTAAAATTCGCAAATAAATTGGTTTGTTACTCTCCACTGTATTTGATTTTCTAGATCCGAGTGGTAAAACTTCCACCACAAAGAAGGCATTTGTACTACTGAAGTGCTAAACCATCTCATACATATCCACATTGTCCCCTTACTCCACAAAAAGTAAGATCTCATTGCTTTAGAAGTCAGTATGTTTTCTCGCTTTCCTGCTGAAGCAAAATAAAGACTGGTAAATTTGACTACAGTTAGAGTGCTATGAGAGCTGCTACAGCTGTTTCCCTTCACAAAGGCTTCTCAAAGGCTCAAAGGCACTCAAAAAGCTGCTCCAGCAGAACAGCTTGCCCATACATCTTCATGCATACCTAAGTTTATTTCCATCTGTCAATGAAGAACAAAGGCCTTGAGCAAACAGATACTTTAGAGTTCCTCTGAAATATATAGAATTTACAAGAAGCAGGTATTTAAATGTTTTGCTCAGTTCAGGTTAGAGCTGGCAAATCCTAGAGAGAGCAGAAGACTGTGGGTTTTATTACAATCACTTTAATGTAAGCTAAATCATTTGGGTTTGATGTTTTTAATCAGTGGTTTTACATTAAATCAATAGAAAAAATAGATTTGTGAGCTAAACAAGGAAACACCAACAGAAATTTTACCTATGACCTCCTATTTATTGTCTCAGAAGATGAGCAAGAGCTATGCTATATGAAGCTATCTTTTTTCTTTATTACATGCTGCAGTGGCACAGCAACAAACAGGTTACTAAGAGCAGTCCAAGTTTCTGAACCCTATCCTAAGAATAGTGTTCTTCTAACTAATGTAGTTTTGGGGCACTGTCAACTATTTGCATATTGTATTTTAAGAGTTTGGACCAATGTAAATCATGAAAATATGTTTTAATTCCCTGTTGTTATGCATCATTTGAGATTAAGTTTCCAGCATCTCTGTTTCTGTATCTTAATGGTCTGTTAGCACTGGCCTTCCATTTTCAGGAATCACTCTGACAGAAACAGTAAGCATAGAGCTTGACTAGAACTCCATACAGTTTTGGAAAGCTTAATTCAAGTCATTACATGTACAGAACATTGTTAAACTTATTAATGTCTATATAATATAATATAATACCACCCATGGCATAGGGGTTGGAACTAGATGATCTTAAGGTCCTTTCCAACTGTAACTATTCTATGATTCTATGATAATCTACTATTCCTCTCATAAAGGA
>JBCJKH010019294.1:0-23837 GCA_039877255.1 Loriculus beryllinus
CTTGGTGTCATCGGCAAACTTGCTGAGGGCGCACTCAATCCCACTGTCCATGTCAGCGACAAAGATGTTGAACAAGATCGGTCCCAACACCGATCCCTGAGGGACACCACTCATCACTGGCCTCCAGCTGGACATTGTGCCATTGAGAGATGTGAGTATGATCACCTTCATAAATATATATTATGAAATCGTTGGCAGTGTTCTAACTGTAATGTATTCTCCCTGAAGGAAAATATGCCTGAATAAAGAAATCAGAAAGAACTTGATGCCAAATGCATAATGGAAGGAAATTCCTATAAGGCTGGGATCTGTCCACATTTTTACTGAGTGTTTTTTTCCTTTCAAGAATTAGATGAGGAGTTATTTCTCTTCATTTTATTAACCTCTAATCTCAAACTCTGTATCACTTTCCAGAAACTCACTGTCACGTATGATGTGCATAACATAACATTCCCCATGAGACTTGTTACTGCTTTATAGTCACTGCAGGTGAATTTGTTTATAAAAAAGGCAAGCAGCTACTTGAGACAGAGGGAGTATAAGTCAGTATTTGCTCCTGTGCTGAAAGTGGATTTCTTTTTGTGTTATAGTACAAAGGAGTTTATTTTTCTGCAAAACAGTAAGACCAAGGAACCCTGGAGGTGAATTCAAGCAGTCCTCATAAAGATTGTTTATTATCAAAGTCTCAGTTATCAGATGTGGGAGGCCTTTAAAATGAGATCTGGGTTAGCTGCTTGAGTTTGCAAATTAGTCTTAAAGCTGTCAGTACCTCCAGCTTGACATTCAGCCTTGCCTCAAGGAATCCTGGTTTAAGAGCAATTGAAAAACATTGCTAGGCAGTCCCTTCTCATCAGTCTGTCCTGGCTGAAGCTGACTTGTTGAAATTATTCCTAAATCCCACTGACTCTTGATTGTTGGAATGTCTGTTGACAGCAGACATGGTATAGAAGAGTTTACAGATTACCCCAGCTTGCATGGGCGACTGGACCTAGGATCTGGCAGCTGTAGATAAGAGGTACCCAAAGCTGCATTAAAGCTGCCTCAAAGCTGCTTCACATCCCAAGGGTGTGTTCTGCAGTGCCAGGAGGGAGAACTGAGCCTCAGAGCCTGGTCTGGCAATGCTTTGTTCTAGCCATTATGTCCCAAAATCATCCTGGTGAGGGGTTGAGTCTATCAACTGAAAAATTTACCCTTATGTTATTTCCATTCTGTCCTCAATGTTTCTTTACTCTGCAACAGGGAACTTCTGTCCATCGCTGGACAAATATTTTAAAGCAGCTTTTTGCTGTATGCCTGTCAAAGCAGAGAGAAGGAGAAATGCCAAGTTAGAGTAAACTTCAGAATGTCTTACTATTTGCAGGAGAAAGCTCATCAACTAGATTTTCCAGTGCAACAGGTAGAAGGTTGTAATTCCTTGGGACTGGCTTAATTTTGCCTGTCTACTCTTGATTTTTAAGAGTAGATAACTAATATAGCCATGTTTTCAGTCTTGTGTGTGATCAGGGTCCTGACAGCCTGAGGCACTCTGCTGCAGTGAATGAAAGATGGCATTACTTTTTTCAGGTAAGGAAGAGCTTTAACCTTTCAATTAAAACAAGCCATATAACTTCACTAAGCACGTCTGCAGTGAGCTTTATAACCTAATGGAATGAGAACTTGTTTCTTGTTCAGTCTTGATTCGACTGGGTTGAACATGTGCTTACGAGCTAGTCTAGGCTAAATCTAGGCTGGAAAAGATTTTTCATGTAAGATTGGTGCAGAAAGGATAATGATCACAAGAGTCTGAGTAGCAGCAAAAGCTTCAGCCTGCTCTCTTTGAGCATCAGCTTGTCTTGCTTTGCCATTAGCGGGATGTGATATAAACTTTAGCTGAAGTAGAGTTTTCCATCAAACAGATTTGTTTACTTCGTTTTTTTGCCACTCACCCAAAGCCCTTTTAGGCTATGTTTAAGTGCCTTTCTAGTCCAGGACCCTTCAGAGAAACTGTAATTTAAAAATCATTTGCTAACTGCACCTGACTTTTCAGTCAGAACTTTCATCAAATTTAAGTGCTATTTGGTTTGTAAGTGTTGGCTGATATTTGGACTGATTAATTTTGCATACTGCTTTCTGGAAACTGCCATAGTCCATTGCACAGGCAAATATTGGCCTACCATATGGAAAATGGCATGTGATCCAGCTGCTTTGGGGCTCCCAAGGAAAGATGTATTAAAAAGAGCTGGTTTTCATACTGCCTCCACCTTCTCAAATGGAAGTTATTCTTGGGTTTTACCAAGGCACTGAGGCCTTTGAAACCACTGCTGACTTTAGAAAACTTATTGGTCACAAACCCTGTTCCTCCCAGTAACATTTATTTCCTCCCAGTGTTATTCACCTTAATTATGGCAATGGGTTGTAATCAGTTAGTACTGGAATAAAGGGACTAATACACCATGCAGATGCAGCTTGGTACTTGCTTGCAGAGGATATCTGAGACAGCACAAGTATATGGTGCTCCACATGGCTGAGCTGGCAGTGCTGTACATTGTGCACCTCTATGTTAGTGTACACCGGAGGCATTCCTTACCTGGGACCAATCTTTGTGCCTTTGCAGTAATCCCTTATGCATACCACAAGTGTGCTCAAAGTGGTTTCCTTCCTAGTGGACCAAGGTTGAAGTCATGCAGGAGTGGTCCCGATGGTAACCAGCTTGTGTTGTGAGCACAGTGTCCTCTAGCAATTAATTTACCACTCAGGCATGCCTGTGACCTGCAACTCAGTACAAGCCACATTGCTGGTGAGCATTATGCAGATAAAAAGTCCTAGAACAGTAGCACATTGTATCAAATCAATCCCAGAGTGTCTCCTCTTTATGTCATGTCAGGGTGTGTTGTAGATTCCAGCAGTGGTAGTTATAGTTGCTGATAATAGAGAGCATACTGAGACATCACACATAAAAATAGTTCAGATCACATGGCAGGAAAAAAACCCATGGGTAGCTCAAGCAATCTTGATCATTTCAGTCTGCCTGTTTGCTTGGGTATGGATTTGTAAAAACCCAACCCCATAGCAGTGTACATGTACATGTACGTAGCAGTGGTACATATGTACCAACATTGCCAAGCCACTTTCAAAGGATACTTCCTCTCTGTTCTTTTTTGGAAGTGGTGAAGACTTCCTCAACCTCATGGTGAGAAGCTAAGAATCAAAATGAGAGGCTTTGCTTTTGCTTTTTGGATGGGATTTGTACTGGAGTACTGGATAATGCTTTGTAGCCCCAGGGAAATTTTTCTGGTAAATGTTGTCTGTCAGTGGCTTGAAACATGAAGTCTGAGCAGTGTGGGGTTTTAAAGGAAAGAAACAAAGCAGTTGCTTAAAAATTTGGCCCATGAGAAAGTTGGTAGTTTTTTGTCTCTGATCAGGTAATTTGTAAGAGGAGAGAGGGGAATAAAAGTTGACTATTAAACAGTTTAATGCAGAAATTACTCAGCACTTGTTTTTCTAAGCTTGAAACCAAAAAAATAGTGTTCTGTTCAGTGTTTCCACCATATCTATAGGCAGAGTAAAATGTCTGTAGTCTTAAAAGAAAGCTCACAAATTTGGCAGGTTACCAACCTCTACTAAGGCACATGTTATATTGCTTGTGATTCTCAGACACTTCTGTATATGATTGGAGCATTGCCCTTTTCAGCAGTTATACACAATCATATGCAAAAGTTGCATAGGAAATTCACATTGTTTTCCCATTTGATCTTATAGTTTGACCTTTGCAATCTCTCGAAACAGAGGACAGCAAAATTGTTAGTGCTGTAGGAAAATAGTGTTTTGCAGATAGTCAGCTATGCAGATTGGCACAGCCTCCTGGATTGTAAAGGAATAATGCTATGTTATGCACGGAGATGGGTGTAACTATAACTGTAATTTCTATTTTTGATGTACTTCACTGTTTTTGCTGTAGATTGTAGTGAGGATCCAGTAAGACTCTACTTACTGGAGTACTTACAAGTAGAACCAGAATGAGGTGTGAAGAGTTATCCTCTTTCCAGATATTAAATTGATAGAAATACAGATTCTCAAAGAGTATGTAGAGTTGATAGTTTCTGACATAATTAGGATGTTGCTTAGACTTAAGACTGATATATATATATAAAAACACATCTGTAAAACATCTGTCTTGTCTTTTTTCCCAGGTGTTTTTTGGGAGATGTCTTATAATGTATCTGCCCTACACGAGGCCAAGTAGGAGCAACTGGTCATTCTAAGGTAAAATTCCAGTCCTGCTGAGAACAAGTTTGGTTGGTGGGAGGCAGATTTTTGGCTGGTTTCTTTCAACTTCTATCTGCAACATGCTTCAGGGTTTGTTTTTTGAGTATATCCAATGACTTCCTGTGTGAGAGGTTGACATTTATACAGCTGGAGCCTGAATGAGTCTTGGGTCACTATTTCTGTCTATTCTGCATCTCTTCAGGCACTACTAATCAATGTAACCAATGGATCCAAAGGGTGCTTACTCTTGTTGTGGCAATGTAGTTTAGTGGTTAGTGTGCAGCATATGAAACACACTGTCTTCCACACACAGGATTAAATATGGTTGGGTTTATGATTAGCATTTTGTGGGGTAGAGGGGATGAAATGTCATTTATAATAAGTTGAAAACTTCACGCTGAAATATAAGCACACACATAATATTGGTGGCTTTTCAACTCAGTCCAATAAACCAGAATTTACCTCCTGTCTGATACTTTTAACACTAATTATTCAAAATCTTGTTTGTTTGGGACACCTCTGGGACTCTTCGCTCTTACCACTCTAGGAACTGGGTATAGATGTGGGCTTGTTGGTATGTGCAACTGAATATTTCATTGCCAGAGTTCAAAGGCTCTTACAGAATGCTCTGGCCAATATCAAAACTGGATTCCTCCACTAGAAATTCAGAGTGACTTCACTGACTTAAAAACTCTGCTGCTGCATTTGGCCTGAGGGGTTTTCACTTCAAGCTACGTGATTTTTTTCAGCTGTTTTTCTTAAGTTGGGCATTTCATAAATGTTGAGCTCATTCCACAGTGATCTGGCCCTCTTCTAAAGGATGGGTGTAATTTGGGTCCATCTGCAGTGACAGCTGTGTAAAGATGAATTCCATATTCTTGTCAGAGGCTCAGTTATTTTGTCAGCCAGTGCGTTTAGAAAGCTGCTGTCAGTCCAGCACATTCATTTCAATGGGATATCTTGAGGTTTTCCAGTACTGCTCTTATTTATTTATGTTATTCCTGCATGTTGGATAGTGTCTCAACATAGACAGCAACCTGTAGAATAGCTATTTCTTCTGCCTTTTTCTGACCTCAGTCATACTCCAGTGTGAAAACTGATTACAAAGACATTGTTTGGCTTGGTTGCAACCTCTCTATTTGATTGCTCCCTCTGCTTGCTGGGTCTGCCAAAGACCTACTGTTTCTCTAGGCCTTTCCCTCCTGATATACTTAAAGCATTTTGTATTATTTCTTCTGGCCATTTGTTCTCCTGGATTTTTTTCTTTAATATCTCTTTTTCATTTTTCCTGTGAAAGACTGTTCCATTGTATTAAGAGACACACGAACTGGATTTATGATGCCTGAAATAGTGTTTTGGCCCTAAAACTCACCTCCTGCCATACCACTGGAAATAACTGCAACTTTTCTGTATCCTTACTTTAAAGATCACAGTGAATTCAGGCAGGCATGTGTGGCATTTTTCTAGCAGGAGAATATTTGTTTAATCTCTGTATAGAGAAGCAGAGAGTGAAATCCTAGATCCATTTAAATCAGTGAGGCTTTCCCTGGGCTGCAGCTGAGCGGTGCCTAGTGATCAGGTTTGTGGTCTGTAGTCAGCCTTCCTGCGAGAGAAGATGGAAAGCGAAAAGCAGGCTTTGCTCTTCCATATCCTGAGATGAGAGACTGAGCCAAGGGATAGTGTGCTATGGCAAAGAAGTGGAGGACTTGGAGGAACAAGTTTTCTTCCTGGTTCTTGCACTGGCCTCCTAAAAGATACGTATTTATGTTTTAGTGTTTGCCTGGCTGTAAAATAATGAAGTTCCTCAGCAGCACAGTACTATTTGGATGTGTAGTTTTGCTGGTGTGTTACAGATGTATTCAGTGCATGTCTATCTGGGACATGCTAAGCCCATAAAGCAACAGATAAGCTTAAGCTGCATGTTTATTCAGGTGCGTTGCCTGGACAAGGCTTTAATTTATTCCCTGTGAATTGTGGTGGTGTGTCCCAGTGGATATCATCTGGCTTGGTGACAAGCTCAGTTTATTCTCCCAGCAGAGAAGTTTGTTGAAATGCAGTTGGTTAAAATGGTTTCCCCCTATTCCTGTCCCTAGCTGAAGAGCAGTTTAAATGGCAAAACTGTCAAGAGTGCTTATTCAGAGAAGCAGCATTGGAAGCTGAAGATAAGAGCATTTATCTCCACGTCAAAACTGCTCAGTGTCTTTGATGGACTCCCAACACGCTTTAACAAGGAGCTTAGGCTGGAGACTCTGGAATGCAAGGAGTCCAGGGGGTGGTGTTTATCCCTCTGAAACATGGCATACATCAAATCAATTACACGGTGCAAGTGTATTTCCCCTCGTCACCAGTCAGCATTGCAAGCTTGAAGAAAATATGTTCTCCTAGGCACTAGAGGAGCCTCTTCTCTTTAGATGCTGATTTAATGTGAAATGTATATTACAGGAGAGAGAGAAAAAAAGAGGGGGAGAAGGGGGAATCTCGTATGTTCTGCAGCAGATTGCCACATTGATCTTGTCATTTAGGGAAACACAGTTGGACCTGAGGCTATGAGTCTGTGGGATGTGCTGTCATGATTTCTGTCATGAATTGTCAGCCTCAGAGAAGCACAGGAGGAAGAGAGGCACCATAACAGGGTATAAAATGCAGTAATGAATGGACCAGCAAGCCATTTAAGGGTGAATCATATGCCATTTCAGATATTGCTTAACTTCAACAGCTAGAAATGTGCCTCCTCCCCCAGTGAAGGGGTGATGGGAAGAGGCAAGACACTGGACGAAGCCTTGGGTGGCATGGTTTAGTGTGAGGTGTCCCTGCTTATGGCAGGGGGGTTGGAACTGGATGACCTTAAGGTCCTTTCCAACTCTAACTATTCTATGATTCTATGATTCTAAGGGAAGGAGTGATGTTTCTATCAAGACTGCTTCCATCCGTACTACTTGGAGGGTTAAGCTGTTCTGCATGGCTAAAAGTCCCTGCAGGTCCTGAATGATCCCTCATCCTGCTCAGTGCGTGTACTTGTACCACTCATGCTGTGGCTTGCCAAGCCCTCCCTGGTGCCATCTCTGAGCCAGCTCCTCCATGAGGGTTTCTTCTTGGAGCTTGCACCCCAAAATTACAGTCTGTGTTACACACTGCTGATGGCCAGTTTGGGAGCTGACAGGATTATGCTCAGGTTCTGTGGAGACCTAATCCTGGAACAGAAACTTTCCTGGAATAGTTGTCTCCATCAGGATTGTGGTTTAAAATCCTGGTTTAGTTTAAATGACTGTTTTGGGAGGCATTGTGCTGCTGGAGGTGGCCACAGTGAGAGCTGGAGTGGCTTCCACCATAATGTTCAGTCAAGCAGATAGGCTGGAAAACTCATCCTAATTAATAGCAGGCCTTGGGCATCCCTTTGGCTGGATGCTTGCACTGTGCTGTCTGGAACCATGTCAGCACCTTGGGATACTTGTCTTTCTCCCGAGCAGAGCAAAAACACTAGAGAGCGCCATGTATTTGCAGATTTTGACTTGGGAAGTGAGGATGTGATTGCTCCCGAAAGAGAGGACATGGGAGAGAACTGTTCTCAGGACTCAGCCTGGCCTTGCTGCTGTATGCTGCTCAAGAAGACCTGTGTGTGGAGAGGTGGTTTCCCTCTAGATATGTGTAGATGCTGATGCAGTGTAGCTTTGCATTTCCTCCAGTGAGCTCTGTGTCTTTGGGGGAGAAAAGGCAGTTTTGCTGTCAGGAGGAAATCCCCTTATCTCATTGTTGATAGAGGAGGTACATTTGAACCAGCAGACTTTCCCAGCCTTCTGTGCAAACTCTATCAATTTGTCTTGAACATAGCAAACAAGAGAGGGTACCAAGAGGGGCCTGTCCAGCAATCTCCCATCTTCAGGAAATTCTCAGAGCAGACTAGGGTGACATTTCTCAGGAGGTTCCCTTGAGGCAGCTTGGCAGGCAGATTGCCATCATTTTTGAGCTCACACTTTCCAGTCCTTCTGCAGAAAATGTTTAATTTTCAAGTACTTCAGTACCTAAACAGTGTTTAATAGTCTAGTATATTTGAATGGCTGGGTAATTTCTTTAAAAGCAGGCTGGAATCAAATTGCTTTGCTGTCTCTTTTCCCACTCCCCCAAATGGTATAGGCTCCATGTGGGCTCTACCCTTCTCTTCCTCATGGGAGGGTGGGAAGCTCAGGACCATTCCAACAGTGCTGGAGGATAATTGTCCTTGCTGTTACACCACGCACTGTCCTGTATCTTCTGTCATCACCCAAGGCCTCCTAAAGCTCCTCTCTACACTAACTTGATAAGGGAGCAGTCTACATGGCATCGTGCTCCCCTTAGTCGTTGATCATGTGATAGTGGTGACTAAGCTTTTATTATAATGAGCTGGCTTTTTTTCCTTCCCAGTGCAATGTTTCCTGCAGAAAAAATGAGGCTTCACCAAAACCTGACTTGTCTTTCAGCAGATGCCCATCTCCATATATTCATAAGTGCTTTTTCAAAGAAAAACTTTGGAGTTTTTTTAGGGGAGGTGATACATAGCTATTTCACAATTTTAAGTTTGCATTTTTTCTCCTCCTTTTCTTGTGCTACTGAGTCTGAAAGGATAAATGAAGTCTTGCAGTTGTTTTTCCTATCTCATCTATTTTATTGTTGTGTGGGTGTTTTATTGTCTTGCTGTTTCTGAAAACATTTCACATTGGGAAAGCTCAAAAAGAGCAAAAGAGAAAGAAAATGGTAGAAATGAAAAAAGTTGTAGTGAAGATGTTTGGGAGGAAATGTTTTTATTGCAGATGCCAGCAGGAGGAAAAAGAAGAAAGAATGCATTTTCTTCCCTATCAAAATGCTTAATGGTGTGGATGTTTTGAAGTTTAATTGAAGAAAATAAAAATCATATTTGGGCATTTTTGAATGGATGCAATTTTTCCTACTCTGTTTTGACCTTCCACAGTTCTCCTTGACATTACTGCTAGTCCCCTCTGCTCAGTAGGCTGTGTCAGAAGCATCTGGAAATAACAGATAAGAAAGAGCCATGGGGCAGTGGAGTTTGGAAGCAGCAGCCATGCTGGAGGGCAGGAGGCATTTGTGTGCTTTGGGAACTATAGGGACGTGAGGAGCTGCTGTGTGCTCTGAGAAGCTCCTTTCCAGTGGAGCCTGTGCTCATGTGCTTTGAAAACTGCCTCTCTCCTCTCCTTCAGGGGGAAGTCACCCAGCCAGCACAGGCCTAGGCTGGTATTTACCAGGAAGATGGTGTGCCTGGCAGTGGGCAGAGGATTGCCAGCTGCAGAAATAACTTTCCAGGAAGTGCCTGGCAAGATTTTATCTTCTGGTTTGGAGAACGATGGTTCTATGCAAATCCTTGAGCACAGGAGAGAAAACAGTCCTGGGCACAGGGCTCTTGAAATGAAGGGGTATGAGCCCTAAGTGAGAAAAATGGGGCAAAACACTTGGGCCCAAAAATCCATTAGAGTTAAGTGTAGGTGAGGAAGTAGCTTCAAAGATTCCTTCCCATTCCTTTGTGCTGTGGTTGAGGCATTGGTGGGAAGCACGAAGTGCCTCTCTGAAGGCTCAGTGTCCTGTTTAGTGCCCCGTGCTACCTGTGCAATGTCAGCAAATAATTACTAATTAGACAGAAACACCCTCAGCCTTCACACTCAGCACCTGAATGCTCCTTTGCTCTTACACATAGCAGGTAAAAGTGCAGATATGAATTGCACTTATGTGTAGCAGATATAAATTGGGTCATCTAACCTCTCATACTGTCCATCCATTCTTTACCATAAAAAAGCTTTGGTAAGGGTTAGACAGTTTTGATCAAATTTGGCCAAGGGGAAAAGTTCTGAAAACCACTTTTTTTCCTGAAAATCAGTGTTAGAGTAGGAGAGGACAATTGGAGTATTGTCCTTAAGGAAGGGCAGCCCCATGTCTGGTCTCAGGAGCTAGTTTCTGGGACCGTGCAGCTTCTAGCTTCTTTACCTAAGGAGCAGTAGTAGGAATAATGGTAATAGGAAGGAGCTGGAAGGTTTTATGGTGGGAATATTGCCAAACTGCAAATATTCTACAAATGTAATGGCGGGGGGAGTAAGGCATATAGGATATAAACCTCCAGAAACCAGATTTCATGGCTCTGCTTCTCAGAGAACAGCATGTTTACTGGTAATGTTGGATTAAAACTTGACTTCTCCATTGACTATGATCAGCATGCGGTGTGTTGTAAGTGGGCAGGGTACTTTTGCCTGTGTTATGGATAGTTCCTTACTCAGGATGGCATTACTCCAAGCCTCAAGGTAATTTATATCTCAGGTAGGTATGCTGTAGTTTAACAAGGCTAAATATGGAGAAATGAGAGCCTGATGTGGGGCCATATGCTCTGTAAGCAGCAGCAGAGTTTATGAAGGGTGGTTCAATATTCTTTGTATTGCAGGAACAAGCATAAGCAGATTTTTTTTTAATTGGATTTTGGGACAGCACAGCTGGGATAAAGCTTTAGCAGGAATTCAAATGCTGTTGCTTATTAACATAGCAAGTGATTATTTACAAGTCCTAGTTTTTTCTTTGCTGTTTAATACTCTGACAGCCATAGGCCTACGTAGCATCTTGCAATCATGAGGGTTTAGAGAATATCAGCTGCTTGTTCTTACAGCTCCTCTAGAACTAAGGTATTTTACCAAGCAAAGCAGGAGAACTTAGGCACAACTTGCTACAGGTAATCTTGCATTTTCCTCAGCAAAGAACGTTGGGAAGCAAGAGATGGGGAGTACGTAAATGTCCTTCTGGTCAGTGTAAAAGTAGCAAGTTGGAAACGAGTCACACACATGACATCCATTTTTCTTCTCTTTGCTTAGAGAACTGGGAAAAAGTGCATTTGACCAATGAGTTATTGCATCAGCCCTTCAGCAAAAGAAAGCCGTTTTGAGCAAGAAAAGAAGCATCCTTTCCCAGTTACTTTGTAGTTCTTATTTTAGTGTTTTGGGAATAATGGTCGTTTGGGGATTTTTTTTCCAAGTGTGCTTTTATTTATTTATTTTAATTTAACAGAGAGGAAAGGAGGCAGCATGTAGAGACATTAATTGCTTGCTCCTTCCCTGCTTCAAGATGGATGGTGGAAAAAGAAACCCAACAATCATCCTTAGTGCACATGGGCTTCACAGTATTTGGCATAAGGCAGCACACAAGATGAAAGTCTGTCTCTTGACAGCCAGCTTCGTACTGGCAGCCTTTACTCCAGGCAACAAATTAATCTACTCAACTGTGTTCTGCATAATTGTTGATACTGTCTTAATTGGTACCATACGTTTCTCTGTGTCGACATGTCCATCATGTTAATGTCTAGGGACTGTTTGTTTCCTGCCAACTTGGGAACAGCACAGCCTGCTCCATCCTAACTGAACTCCTACCTACAATGCCTTAATAAGAAATTCGACTGTATGGCAAAGGGAAAATATAGAGCCATGCTGGAGCATGGCTCAAAATTCATGGGGAAAAAAAGGGACTCCTGATTTCAGTAGCATTTGGAGATGAGCCAGCTCTTTCAGGGCTCTCTAAAGGCAAAGCAGTTCAGCTCAAGTCAAATCTAAAGGCAAAGAGGCTTATTCTCCTGCTCTCAGGAAATCTGTGGCAGGGGCTGGCAAACATTTCCCAAGCATGTCACAGTGGGGTGTCCAGGGCAAGGCAGCTGCAGAGCTAATTGACTCCAGTGTACTGGTGGCTTTGTGGATTAGCATTTTCAATTATGCCTATTAATAAACCAGCAGCCAAGGCAGAGCATGGAGTGCTGCTCTCCCCTCAGCTCCTCTCTATGCTGTGGTAACAGGAGCAAGAAGACGCAGAGAGCTGGGTGCAGCCCAGGGTGAGGTGACCATGCATGGGTATCCACAGTCAGCTTCTGAGAGGAAACAGCCATCTCATCACCAGGAAAGGCACCACGGATCCTTCTCTCCCTTGCAAGTCAGGCTGGAGGTACTGTGAAGTATTACTGGATGCAGTTGTCCCTGAAGAATCAGCCTCTAAGAACCCCAAATTAGTCCCTAAATAAAAGGGCACTTCTGACCATCTATATGGCCGCTTCCACATCTCCTAAATAAGTACTGCCATTCCTTTGTTTTACCAAGGAGCTCCATGGTTACAGTCATTAAAGCTTACAGGCAGTCAGAATCTATAGGATAGGCATCTGACTGAGGGCTATATGGAAAATGAATCGTTCTGTGTTCAGTACATAAGGCACAAGCCAGCAAACAGTGATGACAATCAATGTTGAATAACTTTTTATTCAGTTAGTGCCACTCTGCTAAGCATCGAACTAATCTGGGATGGAGAAATGCTGTGTGATGATGAAATGTGAGGCTCTAGCACAAGGTAAATGTGCAGGGAGGGCAGGTAATGTTTGCACAGGTGACCTCACTTTGGACACCTCTGGGTGCTAGGTTACTAGTCTCTGCTTCTGCAGTGAAATTGCTGTATTATTGCCTGTACACATACACAAGCTCTCTCATTTCCCCTCTCTGCTCCTACGGTTAATTGGTATCAGTTACTCTCATTTTATGTTCCATCATCTCTTGTTGAAGCTGTTGGCTGGCTTTAAAAATATTTATGTAGAAATGAGAGAAAGAAGGTTCTTCCCTACCCTTTTGTAGAGCCATCAGTGAATATTTAGGCTACTGCCAGTGTATGGTTGAAAAGCTCATTTGGGAGAGCAGCAAACACATGGAAGTACATTTTGCAGAGGTCTTAAAGTCTAATGTTGACATTTGGGTCTGGAGAGGAGAAAATCAGGAGGGGCATAAGGAAGAACTTCTCATGGATTTTTTCAAGTGTAGCTGAAAACTGTAAGTCTACTGAGCCATAGTGTTTAAGAGTCCTGGCATTCTCAGAAACCTTTTTTTTTCGCATGTGGAGTGCAGTGGCAGTATTGGTAATCAATATGCCAAGAAATGTCATTCTTTTGAAAGCTGTGGGCTGCCTTGCCCTTTGTGGTTCCCAGGAATTGGTACTGGGAAGTAAAAAAAAAGAAAGAGCTGCTTCAGCAGATTGGTGTGAGAGACAGATGAAATGGCTGAACTAAAGGAAAATCTTTATGCAAAGTGAGACCTTCAGGCTATTTCTGGCATCTCTCTGTACCCCTCTGGTGTGCCAAAGTACATTCGCAGTGCTGAAAGTGTCCTGTCTGATGCAACTTCAAGCTCAGAATTGTGCAGTTCCACAGCTTCCATCCCAAATCCTTTCTGCCCTGAGAGCTCAAAGGATTTGGGTGAGAGCTGGATGACCTGCTTTCTTTCCTAAGTGTCTTGAGGAGCCTTCCATCAGTTCAGTTACTGCAGATAGGTACAGGTGAGAAATGCAGCATTTCCAGGTGCAAAGGGAGGTGCAGGCTTCATGCACAGAGGGGTAATAATCGCTAATAGGGATTATAATCATTAATATTAATAAAGGAAGCTGCCCAAAACGTGATCTGAGTCCTCACACAGAAAGTGAGCAGTTTGTCTCCTGCCTTGGCCTTCCCTTGCATCTGGGAGCAGAGCAGGATTTGGCACTGGTGCTGCGTGTGCAGAGGAACAGCCTCCCTCCACGAGTGCTGGCAAAGCAAGTGTGAGTCATTGCTCTGGTCCCAGCATGGCAGGGAGCCTCAGTCCCATGGCCTTGATCCCTGATATCTCCTGGGGAGAGCTCATCAGCTGCATCAAACTGGGTACCACAGGACCTGCATGATCAGGTGCTGCCTAAATGCTGTTTTAGCATCACTTGGTGCTGAACTTGCTTTATTGCTGATGGAATTGGGGTATAAAGCAGTTCAAAACAGGTATCAAACTCAGGATCCTTGAGCTGCTGCTAGCAGGGATGAGGTGTCTCTGAAGGGAAAAACTCCTGTACATTCATGATTACTTTAAGACACCTTCCCCAATGATTCATTATAAGAGCAGTATCTGGGGGTGTTTTGGATTTCTGCACTTGTCTTGTGTGCCTGTGAAGAAATCACCTTAGTGAGGCTTTCTGGAGAGCTCTGAAACATTTCCCTGCACTTACTCTGTAGCAATAACTCTAAAGAATCCTTAAAGATGTGATTAAGTGTGTTTTGTCGGCACTTGAAGCAGAGATTACATCATCTTGTAATATATGCATATAAGATCAAGTCATAGCAGTCTTCAATTTCATAATGTGTGTCACTGTGATGAAGACTTGAATGCTGCATCTGCTGATCACTGCATAGTACAGTGCTGCCTCTTTCCCCTACCACTTTAATTGCATGTGGTAGCATTTTTTAGGCCAGGAAGTTTATATTATCTTTTCCAATTGAATCTGTATTGAAGTTGAGTAAGGAACTGGAATTTGGATAGGATATTGTTTCTGATGTAGTTATGTGAGCATTTGGAAAGCTCACTTGGAGACCTCAAATGACACTAAACTGGGCTGCCTGATGCTTCTAAATGAAATATTGCTTTTCACGAGAATTCACTTTTAAAATGTATTTCTATTATAAGAACATAAGATGGTGTTTTTCCATCCTATTCAGTTGAACGAAAATGCCATTGTTTTCTCCATTCCATGTTTTTAGTAGTATTTTTTTGCTATTTTCTGGGCAAGGAAAAAGTAACAACAGATGTGGCTCAAACACTAGAGGCTTATGATTGCTTCTGCTTTTGACCAAGTCCAGACATTGCTTGTCCCCCAAAGGTGTCACTTTTGGAAGTGGGGCTGCTTTTCTGGGGCTAGTACTGGCTGAGGAAGGAATGGTGTTGTTTTCTTATCATTTCTCATAGACTGCAGTGCTGGATGCTGGAGCTCCTAGTGACCTGAAAGCCTTCAACCCTGCTTGTCTGCTCCCAGCTTGCTCTCCATAAACACCTTCAGCCAGTCCACTCTTGCTCAGCTTGTGAGGGGAACAGTTTCAGTCCAAGCCAAAACCCTCGTAAATCACATATTAAAAACGTTTTACAAGCCTGTGTGCTAAATGGGAAACATGCACACAGGGCGCATTGTTCACTTATGGTTGTAACTGAAGCCAGAAACAGCAGGAAAAGGCGAGTGAGGCCATGTGAAAGCCCAAGGGAAATAGTCCCCAGTCAGGCAACTGCACGACCATGGGCCCTTTCACAGGTTGCTGACTGGCTGCTGCAGCTGTATTCAGTTCTCAGAAGCCTTTCTTAGTTCAGACACATGTAAAGATGCCCAAAAAGCACATAGGAGCCAGACAAATTCAAATCCCTACTCAGCAGAGAGACTGCTGATGTTAAAGAGGAAAGGATCAGCTGCCCCTGATGCTTTGGGACAGAGAAGGGTCCAGGTGGAAGGGAGCAGAGACTGCTGGAGCAGCAAGGGGAAAAGACAACAGGGCAGCTGGAGGGATAAGTTGTTGACCAAGTTGGAAGGATGAGGCTGTTCACAGGGAGCAACAAATCAGTGCAAGCCCTGGAGTCAAGGGGAAGATCGCAGCATCACAGGATAGCTTGGGTTGGAAGGGACCTTAAAGCTCATCTGATTCAACACCTCCAGCAGTGAGCAGGGACATCTTCAACTAGGTCAGGTTGCCCAGAGCCACATCCACCATGGCCTTGCATGTCTCCAGGGATGGTGTATCCATCACCTCTCTGGGCAACCTGAGCCAGTGTTTCACCACCCTCACTCGCTGTAAAAGATCCCTTTCTCACATCCAGCCTGAGTCTCCCCTCTTTTAGTTTAAAACCATCACCCCTCATCCTGTCACAACAAGCACTACTACAATGTCTTTAGAACTTGCCCCGGTGGTGCAGTTTTGGACTCAAAGCTTGGGGATAGGTCTCCCAGCAGCTGCAGGCATCGAGGCCCCTTACAGCCAGAGACCTTGTACCCTGCAATTTAAATTGATCTGGCACAGGCATGAAGATGTTTGTGCTTTCATCTTGGCCCAGCTAAACCTTGTCTACCTGCTTTTTTTTCAAGCATTGAGACAAGACCAAGGGCTTGTTAAATGGGGAGAAATAACCTTCCATTTAACATAATTATAGTATTTATATTTGAAGAAATAACATGAAGTAGTTTTAATGTTCAGCTGTAAAAATGGCTTTAATATTTTAGATGGGCTTTTATCCATGCACATAAGTCTTTCTTTTTTCCCCCAGGTTAAACTTGAACTTCATAAGCACTGATGATATGAAAAGATACTAATTTAATAAACGTATCTAAAGAAATTAAGTGCGTTAGGGTGCTGCCAAGCTTTGTGCAGGGCTCACATCTCTTACCTCTTCTTTGGTGTTGTATCTAGGCTCTCATCCAAAAGTTTTTACACCTTGTATAGCTTTCTTGGCCTCACTACAGCTGCCTCCCAGTGTACAGTGCTCTCAGAGGTGGCCATGGGAGTTGAACGGGTGATCCCCATGCCAGAGGCTGTGCCTGGCTGGGGTGGTAACATCTGAAAAGAAAAGAAAGGATAACATAAATATGTTACGACTTCCAGAACTGATTTGAACATCATGTTGACAGAGAAGGGCAAGGGAGATCTAGGCTGCCTTTGATTTGGTTTTGTCAGCTGATGGTGGTTCTGGCTGCCTGTGGTCTTGCTGCTGAAGTGTGTTGGTGGCAAGCAGTGATTCTTCTGCTGTCCTGGTAGCTATCAGGTAGGGGCTGTACTTCACACCAGTGTCTTTATTAAGAGTTGTGCTGGGAGAGGCAACCTGAGGACTCAATGGTCACAGCTTGGGGACCTCAGTTTGTTTCTTTGACTTTGTTTTATGAAGATGATTTTTAGGTTGTTAAATGGATGTTAAAGCCCTCATGTTCCACAGGTGAGCAGAGGTCAGCAGGAGTACCCTGCACAACCAGGTTGAGCACACTGGGCTGTTTGACATTAAACTGCTGTTCTCCAATGTCTGCACTGCCTGGGGCTGGGAGGGTGATCAGAAAGCTGACTTTGTGGACCTAAACCAACCATATTTACTCCCACATCCCATTCAGGACTCAGCTGTTAGATGCTGGAGTGCATGCAGGATGAGAGGTCTTGTCTGGAGAGATTGTGCAAGGCAAACAGAAGTGATCCATCAGAGTTGGTGTGACTCTTGGCTCAGTGCTGGCAAAAGCAACCCCAATGGTGGCCACAGAGGAACCATCTTTTCTGTAGCACTCCCCCATTTGCAGCTTCTGTGCCAGGGATCTGAACTGTCAGCAAAGACTTATGGTCTTTGCTTTGTGAGCACCAAATTTCAGTCTACTTTGTGGACTTCTAGATTTGACAAGATGTACCTGATCTTTAAAGTAACTTGTAGCCCAGTTCAAACCAATTCCTAAGTCCAGCCACATGTTTCTTAGGTGTCACTTGGCTGAAGGCTTGGTCAGCCAGTACAGTGGATCTGGCATTTGTGACAGTCAATGTCAGTATGCTGATACAGAAGGCAGGCAAGAAAAGGAGTGACAAATACCTTGTTCAAAAATGCCCTTTTGGGTTAACTAAGGAATGATAGGGTAACAAGAGGCTTGTAGGAGTCTCTCATGTCTATACTCTAACCCTGCTCAACACAGGTCCAGTGGGGTCTAGTTGCTCAGGGCCATGTGTTGCTGATGTTTGACTCTCTCCAAGAACAGGGGTCCCACCACCTCTCTGCACCCCATTCCAATGTTTGACCACCCTCACTGTGAAAACACTTATATCCAAGTGAATTTTCCCATCTTCCATCTGGTTCAGATTTGCACCTTGTCCTTTCCCTGCACACCTCTGAGAGGAGCCTGGCTCCATCTCTGTTGTAGCCCTCCACCAGGATGGAGTGAACTGGGCACTTGGCTGGTTTCTCAAAGGCAAGACGAGATGAGTGAGTAGCTTTGTAAGGCTACAGTCCATGAGGAGGGTGAAGTCATGCTGATGGAGACAGTACTTTGTGTTGGAGAGTTTATTATTAATTGTGTTATCTAGACTTTAATGCCCTTTTTTGTGATGTTCTAAACAACTGCTGTTGAGCAATGCAAAGCACTCTGTCTCTGCATAAAAGAATAGTTCTGGGTTCTTTCTTTCCTTAAATTTGTTCTGCTGCTTGTGCACAGCATTCCTTTCCACTCAGCCAGCCATCCTCCGAGGATTTTAAGCAAGCTAGGC
The DNA here is from genome assembly GCA_039877255.1 of Loriculus beryllinus. NCBI lineage: Eukaryota > Metazoa > Chordata > Aves > Psittaciformes > Psittacidae > Loriculus > Loriculus beryllinus. The sequence continues at coordinate 18,290 of JBCJKH010019294.1, forward strand.
CATAAAAATATTTACATTTTTCTATAGCACTTGGTCTGTCCAGAGTCAAACAAGACATGGCGAAGAAGTGTTGGGGCTTGGATTCAGTGAGAGCTTGCCATCTGAAGCTGCAGCAGGCTGACTTGCCTGTTGCCATCCCTGCAATGAGGAGACCTTCTCATAATGTCTGTGTTGCAATGAAACTTGTTTGCATACCCCAGAAAGAGGCAGTGTGTTGAAACTGCATATCTGGACATAATTCCAAGCAGCAGATTGTTAGTGTTATTTTACTCATAGGAAGAGCATTTTGTTTTAAAGACGGATGTGGTGTTCATTCAAAACATATTTGACACAGCCCCATATGTAGCAGGGATATTATAGTAGATGCCCTCACCACTGCTTCGGGCTGTTAGGACAGTGTTAGAGGTGTCTTCTCTCCTGAGTCAGTCTTGATCCTTCACCCATTCCCCTGCACGCTGCTTACGACAGCTTTATGATTGGTGGTACGGAATTTGGCCTCTAGGGCTTATCTTGCAGAGCAAAGGTTTGTGGCTCCTATGTGCACGTCCATTATTCCCTGTTCTTTGTACCCCAGTTGTGGAGTAATCGTGGCAGTGAGGGGAAAAATGAGTTTTATGGGAGCAACCAGGCTGTGGCACGGATGCAGCCCAGGGCATGTGCTCCAGTCCTGTAGCACTGTGAGTGTTCACTGATGCACGGGTTTGCTGGAACTCAGTGGATGCAGGTACCCTATTTCCACTGAAATTTGGTGGAATCCTGGCTCCAGGTTCACTGTCATATGCACCATGCTCTTACAAGTGAGACTTAAGTAGCTACAGGGATTTTCCAGCATGCCTGGGCACCTCATTCTTGCTAATGTCAGTGTAAGGTAGTGTTTGAAAGTCTCACTAGACACTTACTGCAAACCTGCTCAGCCAAACCCCTCAGCCAGGCTTCTTTTCCTTTCAGCTGTGCTGGAGTAGGCCTGGAAATAGAGGGAACAGAAAGGCAGGATTCATGCCTGAAAACTGCTGAACTGATACCTAGTTTTCCTTAGAGATGGTAGATCCTTTCCAGATGTTAAGGAAAGTAGCTTAGCTGTCTTCCTCCATTATGAGGCAAAACCTTGGACTGAATTTATATCGATTTGTATACATGTTTATGTATATTGCTGTAGATAAGCACAGTACACATTACACCGTCAGATGTGTACTCCAAAGGTCAAGAAATGCTTTCTGTAAAAGCCATAATGTATTGCCCTGCTCTACTGAATGGATGTATGAATTTGATTTTATAGATCCTTTCACATATGTATATGTCTATAAATAGAAAAATATGGCTGTAGAGACTCTATCATTTGTATGGACTCTCATCTGTCATTTCTGTATATCCTGGATGTATGATCTATCTGTACCACGTAGCTCTATATTCATCTGGTCTATATCATGGCAAAGTGTTTCTGGGTTTTACAGATGCACTTTGGTTTTCGCTTTGACACAGGTACATGAAGCAGCTTTCCAAGATGACCCTGCAAGGAGTGCACTGAAGAGCTCTGGAGAGCTTGCGGGTGGTACATACAGAAGAGGGCACACCTCTAAACAGGTCTGTACCCCTGAGACATCCCACTGAAGCTGTTAAACACCTTCCTGCTGATCACATTATTACAGTAAATACTAAATGAATCTGATGTTGAACGCAGACAGTCTTACCTTTCTTGATAGCTTTATGTTAATATGACTTTAATTATTCCTGACTTACAATGCTGTTGAATGTTGATAAAGGCTGAATTGCTACTTGAAATGCTGATCCTGACAGTCCTGTGGCAGGCGCTAAAATGTGATTTCCAAGTCTTAGGGGAAAAGAGGGAATACATTACTACTTCTGATTAGAGGACTTCAGAAGGAACATATTCTAGTCACATCTCATGGAGCACTCGCCTGAATCCCTCTTGCTTTCAGTAGCCAGTGCCTTTGCACAAAACATAAAAGGAATATCCACTCAACTTTCTTTATTTAAAATTTTATGGTGCTTGCTGATGTGGAAGCTATTTAGCATGTATGAACAGTTCCCCACAGGAAAGATGCTCTATGTACATGGAGCAGCGGGTGTTTCCTTTGCTGTGGGAGCAGACACATGGGAGAAAAGCTTGTGGAGCAAAGAGAGACCACTTCTCAGTGATATCACTTTCCCTGCAATTCTGGATCCAAGCTTTTTGACTCCAAACTCTGTCATGGTCCATTTGTATACACCCAGTGTTTATCTCAGGACACCTGAGATAAACTTTGGTAACACTGCCATTTTCATGGTGTAAAGACCATGGGAACTGTGTGGCAAAGTTGAATGCTGCCAGGACTGGGAAATCACAGTGCTTAATTTCCCAGTGAGTTAGGTGAAATATTGGAAGAAAAAAGATTTGGGACAAAGTTTAAAAAAGCACCTGAGTAGCTCAGGAAGCCTGAGCCATGAACTACTGAAAATCCCCTCTGTGGTGACCTCAGGTACTGCCTCTTTCACCTGGGAGTTCCTGCATGGGCAGATGCTCTGATGAACACCCATCAATTCTGTATTACTGCAGGGTCCCACCAGCTGTGGTCAGCTTTCATCCTCCAAAATTCCTTCCTGTTAGATGCTGCAGGAGGAGATAAGTAGCTGTGGCATTTCTCCACCCCTCCCCAAAGTCTGGATGACCTATGTGGCAGGGGAAGGGATGAGGAAGGGAGAAATGTTCAGAAAGTGGGATTTTGGGGAATAAGGGGACCCTTCTTCCACTGTCCTGCACAAGCAACCACTTTGGTCTTCACTGTAGGAAAAATGTTCCATCTCTCACAGGGTGTTTGAGGTTTCTGATTGTTTGTTTATTTAAAAAGTAAGCATCTGGCATATGTATGCAAACATTAATGAGTCATTTAAAGTATGCTCAGTACTTGTGAGGCTGGGATCTTACAGCTAGAAGAAATGTGATGGAAGGGAATGGGCAGACCCTGAAGGACTGCTTTGCAAGCATGAGGAGGGGACTCAACGCTTATTCTTCACCTCCCTCCCCTTCCCCACTTACCACCACTCTGGGAGCATATCCAGCCCACTAAACCCCCTTGGTGAGGAGTTTGAAATCCAGGTTAAAATGACTGTCTTTGATGCTGCTGTGCCCTCCATAGAGATCCCAGTGCTTGTCAGTGGGTCTCTCCGAGAAAAGCAGTGTATTTCCAGCACTGTGCGGGGTCACAAATAGACTTGACAGTGGGGAGGGGAAATGTGGGTTAGTCTAGTTCTGTCCTTTCTGCAAGTGTCAGTCAGCAGCTGGACCCACTCACATCAAGTAATGTTCATAAATACATGGGAAGTGAAGCTCTAAGAAGACTCATCTGCTTTCTTGGAAGTTTATGAGCGGTGCAGCAGGCTGGGAAGCTCTGGCTGGAGCAGCATTTGAAGGCCAGCAGACACAATGCTGAGATTATAGGAGCTTCTGGAGATTCTTTGCAGGAGACAATTTCCAAGTATAAACGAAACATTTTAATCTCCAGCAGTGTAATACTTGGAGAACTCCACTTTGGGTAACAAGAATTCTTCCTGCTTTAGATCTGTCTCTGGAAAGGAGCTGCAGTCGAAATCTCCAAATAGGAAGAGGTACTTTTATGTCAGGTTACACTTTGAACATATCAGTGGCAGTATGATTGTGTTGCATTGGCTGTGCCAAGCATTCCCCTTCTGTAAAGCCCACACACTCAAGAGCTATCAGAATGAAGCTGCTGTGTCTGTACAAATACGTGGTTCTGTTTATTGATTGGTTTTGTCTATTCCTGCTTCTCAGGCCTTTACCATAGAGAGGAAAACAAGAACTGAAGCAACTCTGGCACCTGGGGAATGTTTAAGAAATGGAGAGAGGACTATGTGATCCAAGTAAATACCAGTATGTCCCCATGCACTCAGAGAGATGCTCTCTTCTGTTTCTTCCCTCAGTCCAAGTGAACTCATCCATCTTCCAAATTGCTTTCTGGAGACAGTTGCTGAATCACACACAGGAACATTCATGGGAGGGAGAAAAGAGACTTCCTTAGGCAGTGCTTAGCAGTAAAGGGGGCTTAAACTGATTTTCCTTGCTGCTGCTGCAGAGAAAGCTCTGGGTATGCAGGTCCAGCACCCCTGTTCATGGAAGTAGTTTGCATCTGAGTAAAAACTACCAATTTTTTATTTATTCTCACTGTAGATGTTTTAACAGATACAGCTTATTTCCTTTTGCCTTTGTAAACAGCTGTGCCTGTGCTGGGAGGAACAGCTTTACCATGGCACAAACTGCATCAGCTCCAAAGACACCTCATGCTGCACCACTGTGCAAGCACATTTGCATCTACCACGTGCAGATGAACCCTCACTATCCCTCCATCTTCTGGAGGTGTCAGTTCCCTGTGGGCAGCTGGGTCCTGACTCCAAGATGCAAAGAAAAAGCATAGTTGAGTCTGTCAGGGCTCTTTCGAAGAAGCGATGCAGCTGCTTCATCTGCTGCGGCAGAACTTGGATGCCTCCCAGAGACTGCTCCTGGGTTTGTTCATTATCCCACAGGCTTTGGATGGAGGACAGCTTTATTTTGCCCAGGATGTTTGATACTTCTAAATACTGCATGCTCTAGAGCGCCGTGTGAATGGGAGTTAGAACTGAGCCATAGGAAAGTGTATATGAGGGAGAGAAGAGGCACCTTCTCAACATGGTTAACCAAGTGAGAACCAGAGTATCTGAAATGGGCCACTGCCACAGGGAAGGATTTTGGTGGTTTTCCTTGTGAGGCTAAAAAACGTCTGATATGTGGGCAAGAGGGAGCTGATAAGAGGGGTGAATGAAAGAGTGGAAGAACAGGTGAAGTGGTTGCTGAAGGGACCACAAAGCATCTGACAAGGAGTGTGGATGCAGAGAGGGTCTAAATTTCTGTGTCCAGGCTAGGGAGATAATTAATCCTTCGTGATTCTGACCGATGCCTGCAGAGGAGCAGAAACAAAAGATCATGGTCTGACAGTGATTTATGCATTGGTACTTGTCAGACTAAGAATTCTGCAAGTGGGTAAACAAGCCATAGGCTTGGTTTGTTTGAGAAAACTGTAGAGGATTGCAGCACGGGGGAAGCTGGGCTTCAGCACTTACTACCGGCACTTAGTATGTTTGTTACTTGTCTGAAACCACTCTGGTCACACAACAGGGAGAGAAGTGGGCATATGATTTCTGAAACAAGCTCTGCCTCAAGCCTCAGTTATAGTTAAAAAAATGGCAAAAGATACAACCAACCCCGGCATATGTTACCTTAGGAGTTTTACAGGTTACAGAGGAGGCTGGACGATGGCTGCAGTTTGTTACCATCATCCAGGACCCTGTGACACTGCAAAGAGCATCTGCAAAGGAGAGAAACAGCTCTAGCTGTATATATATTCACAGAATCACATAATGGGTTGGGTTGGAAGGGACCTTAAAGCTCCTCCAGTTCCAACCCCAGCCACGGGCAGTGACACCTTCCACTAGACCAGGTTGCTCCAAGCCGCATCCAACCTGGCCTTGAACACTGCCAGGGATGGGGCAGCCACAGCTT
>JBCJKH010019295.1:0-10971 GCA_039877255.1 Loriculus beryllinus
CTCAGCACCCTCACAGGGAAGAGCTTCTGCCTAAGAGCTCAGCTCAGTCTCCCCTGTTCTGGCAGGTTCAAGCCATTTCCTCTTGTAACCCAACAGCAATATGGGGAACGGATGAAGCTGTGCTCTGGACCTCCCAGGGCAGAATAGACTCAGGAGCTGTGGGGCTGAGAGGTGGGGCTGAGCTACTCCTTCCCCAGAAGTACCTGCTCTCACACTGGGACAAGGCATCAGAATCTCTGAGGTCCAAAGACCCTGAGGAGCCAGGAACATCTTCCCAAACCTGGCATTGATGGCCCCTTTCCAGACCAGCCAGGCCAGGCGGTGCTGGGAGAGCAGTATTGAAGACCCTGCCTGGCCACCTGTGGCCTGTGGCCACCAGCACATGCTGACACCCTGTCCCATACCATGCACCTCAGCTGTTTGGGGACTCCCACAGGAGGTGCAGTGTCCTCACCCAGCATGTGTCCAGGGCTCTGTTTGGCTTCTCAGCAACTCTTCTGCCACTGTCCACACAGGAGGACCATTCCCTCCAGGGGAAAATCCCAGCGCCTACTTTGGGAAGAGCCTGGCCAAAAGGAAGGGTGAGTACCACTCAGGATGCAGCAGGAGGTCCTGGTAGAGCTGGAGACGAGGCAGATACCATGAGGTTCTCAAATCCCTCCTGTGACTTCACCTCTGGTCTCACTTTGCCATTTGCCACAAGGAACCATGCACCCCCAGCAACCTCCACTGTCAGGATGAGACCCTACTCTGTCCCACCAACCCCTGGCATCTCCCCTTCCCATAAAAGCAGAACTGCAAGAGCAGACCAGGGAGGTGAGAGGTCGCAGACCAGAGGAGGTTTGGGACCCTGCAACAGCTTCTTGTGTTCTCCCAGATGCCAAGACCCCAGCTCTGTCAGCGTATCAGTGGGTTTAGAGGTATCCACCATGAAGCAACTTAGGGCCACTTTGCAGGCAGCACTGAACTTGCTGGGGGTGACAGTACCATCTTCACATGATCTTTGCAGGCCTACTTCAGGAACCGATGGCCCATCACCCTGTCTGTCCCTCACAATCAAAGCCTCCTCCTTCCCTTGTAACTCCTGACAGGCAAACAGCCAGAGGACCCATCATACATCAGAGCTCCCTGTTTTCCCTGCAGATCTCCTCAGCCAGGAACACATCTTCATTCTTTGCCTACCATTGCTAGAGTACCAGGAACGCCCTGGGACAGTGCACAAGGCAGATGTGCCCCACTTCTGCCACGCTTTGACAGCCTTCATAGCTACCTGCACCTCCGAAACCTGCACCCATCCCCACTGCAGCTCATCCAAACGGCTGCTACCAAAAGCTGGCTGCGGGCCTCCTCCTCTCTGCACCACATCAGACACAATCAGGTGCCTTGGTGGCTTCTCCCCATGGGTGCTGACGCAGAGGTGACGGGCAGGGTGGGCCACCATTAACGGCACGCACTGTGGCTTTGCCACCCTGGCTCCAGCAGTGCTTCCCCCCGGCCCTGGCCTGGCAGCACAGGGACCAGGTCATCTTTCCCTGCACCTCAACCTTGCCAAGGTCTATTCAGCCAGCTCCCAATGAAAACACTTTAAAGCTGGGGTTTGTTTGAGGTGGGTTTATCCCCTCAGCACTTACCCCCAAGGGTCTCCCCACCCCTGAAGTCACTCCCCCCCCCCACCCCCCGGCACACAGGGAAGGTTTGAGGCTGTGCACTGGAAGGCAGTGAGGCAGCCCCTGAGAGCAGATTTAGGATGAAGCAGCCCTGATGCTGCTGCAGTCAACCCTGGGCAGCACCTCAGCCACGGCATGCACACAGCATCCATGGGAGCACAACTGGGGGTGTCACCACACCTCAGCCACTGCCCCAAGGCACTGTTACACATCCCCCTCCATCTGCAGCCCAGCTTGCCCAAGCTGCAAGACAAAGGCTCATGGCAAGCGGTGGGAGTAGCGTGCAGGGACAGAGCCTCGGGGGGGCCCCCGTGCAGGTGGGGAGGGCTCACACAGGCATTTCCCAGCAGCAGCAGCAGCTGCTCTGCGTGGAAGCACCGAGCGCGCTGCGGTTTGGGAAAGTCATTTTTCTCACCCGGAGGCAGAGCCGAGGTATCGGTTCTCAAAACCCGCACCAAGAAACCCATTGGCTCGTGCTTCCTGCCTGCGCTGCCCAGGGCTGCCCTGGCCACCCCCTGCCCCAGGCGGCCGCGGTGCCAACCCTGCAGGGCTTCCAGGCCTGCCTCAAATATTTTAACGTCATTTTGGTGCAGGGGAGGAGCCGTCTCCAACTGACTCAGATCCACGGCTCCCTGCCCTGTTGACGCTTTCTCTGCTGCTGCCACTGCACATCTTTTCCATTTCTTCAACGTGAGAGCTCCCTGCCCTACTTTTCTCAGCAAATAAAGATCCAGATCAGTTTGCTTTTTGCTGCTACAAACCGCTGGCAGCTCCAGGGCTCAAGTCTAACTGAAATGCTCATTTTAGCGTGCTTTGCAGCGCTCCAACGCTCGGCTCTGGCAGCCTGGAAGCAATGAATCACTTGGGTGGCGTGGGCTGGGAGATGTGGTGTGTGTGTGGGCGAGTGAGCAAGCTTGCAGAGAAGAGGCTCACCGATTCAGCCCTATGAGAGGCACCCAGTGCCCGGGAGCACTGCGAGCTGCTTGCAGACAGAGGAGGTGCAGCTCTCTCTGGAAGCCCACCAGGGCTCAGCCTGTTTGCCTTGCTGTTCTGCCTCTATTGCACTTTCACTGCAGCACCCCAGTCTGAACTCTATGTAACTTGGAGTAGTAATTCCTTCCAAGGGGTGAGGTCCCTGCAAGGCTTTACAAGTCCCTTCACCTTCCACAAGAGGCACAGTGACAATGTACACTGCTCCCTGGGGACAACTACGCAAGGTTCCCAGTGTAACTGTATTACTGCAAGACTGCAACTCCCCAGGAAGGGAGACATGAACCACAGCCCCTGCGGACTCACACCCAGCCAAGCCAAACAAGCCCGCCCTGCGCAGGTCCTGCACAGAGCCCTGTCCTCACCTCCCCTGGACACCATGGGGCCAGGGGACCAGCTGGGCTGGGACTGTTGCAATGTGCTTCCAGCCCTGGAACGGCTCCAGCGTGTCCCTGCCCATCCCTGGAGCCAGGGAAGGGGCATTACCCACTCAGCCGGGTAAGCTAGAGGCATGGCACTGTGAAATACAGCAGAAAACGCACATGAGCCTCAGGTCTGTCCTGCTCTGGTCCATCGCCAGCAGCTTCCCCTCATCCTCAGCCTCCAGCCATGCTCCACGAAGCCGTGCTGCCACCCCGTGGCACTTAAAGTGTGAGGCTTCGAAGCTGGCCATGGCCATATGAGATTATGACGAATAATAGAATCACAGACTGGTTTGGGTGGGAAGAGATTTTAAAACTCATCCAGTTCCAAGCCCTTGCCAGGGGCAGGAACACGTTCCACTAGAGCAGGTTGCTCCAAGCCCCATCCAACCTGGCCTTGAACACTGCCAGGGAAGGGTGATTTACTCCCACCATCCTTCCAACTCGGCTGTAGCCAAAGCCTCACTCAAGATCCATCTCCCCTCAGCTGTAGAAAATGCTGCTCATCTCATCCTCCTTGGTCCCTTTCATTCTGAACCTTGTTAGCTCTAGTCAACGTCACACAACCAGACAGCACTGGCTGCAGCTTTCTTGGACACTTCTGCTGGAGATGAACACAGCCTCGGGGATCCCAGCTCACCCAGTGCTCCTCACAGCACAGGCAATTCAAAACTACCCTCAAGGGCCCAGATGTCTGTGCCTAAAATGTCTAAATCTGAGCATCCTGTGGAGAAAGTCACACCTTTCTCCCACCGACCTGACCTACCAGGGTCATCTCCTGCCCAGTCTCGGCAACCAAGGAAGCCTGGAGGGTAAGCATCAGGTAACTCAAGTGCTTTGGATGTTCACCAGGGGTGTGTGAAAATCAGCTCCCTCCTCTCCCCAAAGGATGTGAACCTACTGTTCCATCTTTCCCACAGGAGACTGTAACCCCCAGGCCAGGGGCATAAACACTCTTAGTTCTTCCACAAAAGGCAATCAGCTCCTGGAGATGTCTGCTGGAGCCCAAAAGCCCACCACCAACTTGACTTGGTCCTGGTCTGCACCCAGCAAATACTCTTCACTTTGGCACCAAGTCTGCAAGTCCCCAGAAGAAATGTGGTTTAAGGCATCTTTCTCTGCATGTTTTGTCTCAGCTAGCACTGTGACACCAGACAGACTCCCTATGCTCACGTCAGTCTTCTCCAGCCACATATCTGCTCCAAACCCCTGCAGGAATGTGCTTGAGTGCCTGGGGCTCATTTCTGGGCCAGGTCTACAAATCACAGGAGGACAGAGAACACATCACCCTGGTGCTGCTGACACTGTCACTTTGCAACAGCGATGCCTTTCCCTTGCTGCAGCTGCTTTCATCCCACATCAGATGGTGCTTTCACCACCTGATTTCAGCCACCGTATTTCACCAAAGAGTGATTTTCCACTATTTGTCTACAAAAACCCAAAATTGAGCTTTCCAGCTACAGAATTATCTCAGGGGGAAAAAGATTATTTCAGAGAACTACTGATATAGATGGCTTATCTAAGGGCAGAGTCCTTTGTGATCAGCCAGCTTCCATGTCCCCTGCACCAGACCACACAGGCCCAGAGCACCAAGACCTCTAGATAACCTACACATGAAATATTCAGCATCATCTACCTACTCCATCCAGCAGTGAGCTCTAAGACACAAACCACTAGTCTGCTCATTCCTACAGCAAGGGACTCCACAGTTCAGCCAGGGCAGGATCTCCCTCCCCAGGCAGAAGTGTCATCCATGGTTTAAGAAGTGATGGCAACTGTGGGCTCCAAACAGTCTGGCAGGTGTAGGAGGGTGAGTGTGAAACCCCTTACACTCCCTGCAGTGGGTGAAACTAGTGACTAGAGATTCAGCTCTGAGCAGACAGTGAGTTTTATTGAAGTATAAACACAACTATATCCCAGCCCTCCTCTTTTCCATGCCACCAGTAAAAAATCTGGTGCATCACCATTAAACACTGCTTTCCCAGACCCATTCATGCCATCTCCCTTGACAAGGCTCAAAGAAAATATCTACAGTCTGTGTGGGCAGACGGTGGTACAGCAGAGGCCAAAAGTACTGAGAGGAGCTGAGCCAGGAAGCTCCCTGCACTTCAGGCTCTCCTTCCCACATGCTAAAGCTAAAAAGTTTTGGAGCAGTGCTCCACATGCCTGGTGCCTCTCCAAACACATCTGGGGAATCCTCCAGGCAACACAAGAGCACTTTAGGTTTTTATAGCTGTGTCTCGGGACTTGTAAGCCACGCCACGGCTCTTCAGCTCTCGGACGATCCCTGCAGCAAGGAGAAAAACACACTTCAGTATTCCTTAGAGATGAAGAGCCCTGGAAAAATCCAGTTGCTCTGTCATGTAGCCTTCACACAGTTTATCCCTGGGACCACGGAGATAGTCAGCAGCATCTTTAATATCAGCTTCTGGCAGGTGCTGTGCTGAAAGACTGCTGGGAGAAACCCCACCTGCATAACCCTGACAGCACCTCCCATGCAGCGTCTCTTTGTGGTACCCTTGCCCATCCCTTCACCCACACTGCATGTGCTCTGTTTGCAATACACAGTATTCACTGAACATCCTGATTTCATCACACAGCACAGCACAGCACAGTGCACTAGCCAGTTTGACACCTCCTGCACAGAACAATCCCTCAGCTGCCAGCTGCGCGGGAGCGTCCCCCATGACACGAGCTGCAGCGTTACCTTGAGGCAGCCGGCCGGTCACTGACACTGCGTACACACCCGGCTTGAAGTTACCTGGGGGAAAGAGAACACTGAGGTACCTGCATGGCAGCAGCCAGGTGGGGCAGCATCCTGGCAGCGCTGACGCCCCCTCATCGGGAGCAGAGACCCCCTCGCAGCCCCAAAAGCAACTCCTGCTGCCCCAGAGAGGGGTTTGCTGAGGAGAAGGGATGTCCGCCCCCAGAAACCCACTCACTGATCCGCTGCCACTTGGAGACCCAGCTGTCCTCAGGGCTCATCATGGCGATGATCCTGTGGGAGGGACAGGAATGAGGGGCCGCTCTGCAGCCGAGTGACACCCCCGTGAACACGGGTCGGGCCCACTCACCCGTCGAAGGAGGAGCTGGTACAGTCATAGACCATCTCCCGGTTGCCCTTCATCTGCAGGTACGCATCGCAGTTGTCGCAGCCGTCGTACTCGAACTGGTCGATGGTCTGAGGGGACAGAGACGTCAGCGCGGGGCCGGAAAGGACCGGAGGGAGGGAAGGGGAGGGCCGAGCGGGACCAGGCCGCAGGAACCAGGCAAAGCCGGGAAAAGGGAGGGAGCCCCGGGACGGAGAAGCGCCCGCAGGCCGAGAGCGGCCCCATCCCGGCGGCAGGAGGGGAGAAGGGCCCGGGCCGGGGCCGGAGCGCCGGAGCACGGTGCCAGTGCTGGCCGCACCTTGACGAGGGAGCACAGCAGGCAGGCGCGGAGGTGCCGCAGGTCCTTGGGGACGGTCTCCAGCGCCATTCCGCCACGGCGAGCCCCGCGCAGGCGCAGAGCGGGACCGGGACCGGGACTGGGCGCGGAGGACGGGCGGGTCCTAGCGCCGGCCGCGGCAGCAGCGCCCGTCGTGGGCGCGCAGGGGCCGCGGTCCGAGGGGTTTGCCCCCTTGGCAACGCAGCACGGCGGCTCCGTGCAAAGAACAAAAGCAGGCGAGCAGGCGAGAGACGTGGATAAATATATTAGTAAATAAATATATTTCTGAGCACATCAGCATATTCACACATCTTTTATCGGACATAAATACACATGTTTGCATAGATATAAAACGTATTCTTCCTTTTTTTCTTTTTTTTTTTTTTTTGGGGGGTGGGGGGTGTGTCATAATTTATTCCCAAGCCCCAGAGCCAGGCCAGGCTCAGGAAATGACAACCAGTGACAAAAACCAAACGGATATTCACATTTCCAGAGGATCTGAACATCACAGAACAGAGCAAAGGCTCTGTGGGAAGGGAGGAGGTCCAGCCAGCCCGGGCCACAGCACCCACCCCGGTGGGGCAGGAGGCCTTGGGAAGGCGTCAGTCCCTGGGGAATGGCTGCACTTCGGGTTGATATGGAGGGAGTTTGGGATGCTCTGGCTTCCATCGGTTTTCACCTGGGACTTTGGAGGCAATGAAGAAAAACGAACTCTGCTTCATTGCAGTGAGGCTGAAGAAATTCCATGACTGAGCCCAAGAGTCCTGAGCACTTGAAAGCATCATCCTGAAGTGACAGGGCAGGAACTGAAAAGAGCCTTTTTTCAGATACTGCTTCTTCCCTTCCAGGCAGCCAAGGATGGAAGTCCATCTACTGAAGAGAACCTTAAAAACCACTTTCCTGGAGAGTTCCTCCCTTTCCTCCCATCCAGGAACCCACAGAGGCAGACCTGCATGCTCTCATTCTGCTCAGCATCTATAATGGCTTTCTGTATAAAAAGGAGCAGCAGCATAATGTCAAAAAAGGAAAACAGGAAAGGAAAGGAAAAGCAGGCATTGCCCTGCACAGCCCTGTAATACTGGAGTAGGGAGTGGAAAGAGTGCATTAGTGCTGACCACTTTCTCCAAGAAGCTTGGGGCTTGCTGCAGCTTCCAAGCCCTCTGTTTTCTTAAGGATAAGGAGGGAAAGAGGAGGACTTTCAGACTGCAGACTAGAAGCCCATTCTTTGAGGCAGTGAAATGCATCCCTGGAGGTTTGCAGCCTTCTTTTAAGGAAACCAGTGGGAGCACCTGGACTTCACATCTCTCCTTCCTGTGAAGTCATCTGAGTCCTACAGGATGGTCAAGGATGTAGGGAGCTGGTTGAGATAAGCCATGGACAACATGCACAGGAAGCTGAACAGGGAGAATCTACATATGCTCCTGTTTTGTTGTTTGTTTGTTTGGTTTTTTTTCCTCTAGCTTAAGACAGACATCCCTGCACAGAAGAAAGAAATCTGAGCTTGTGTCTTCTGCCTGCTTTGTAGGACAAGCAAGAAGAGCCTCGAAAGATTAAAATATAGTTCTCCTGGCTTCTTTGATGAAAGAAATTCAACTCTTCCCTAGACTGAAAGGTCCTGCAGTGGTTTGGTCACAGAAGACAAGAAATGAACACTAACAAGGCAATAATGTTTTGTTCTAAACAGTGCTATTGCCTGACTTAATATCATCAGTGACTGATTAGCAGCTGGGACAAAGTACCTTTTTCAAAGAAGAAGGGCAGCAAACCCTGTAAGAAGCCTTTCTCACCAATGAAGGAAGGCAGAGGTAGGATCATCCTGAACTGGGACTACATAACCCATACTCTCTCTTGTACTGGAGAAGCAGCTGCTGCGTTAAAGAAAGACAGACACAGAAAGGTTACTGAGTACTCATCAGTCTGTCCCTACATCGGGTTTCAAACTGTCAGGAGTTACTTTCAGCTCCAGTGTAGCATCCCCACGAATGCTGCATTAGTATTAACTCTGGGAATGCTTGGTGCCACAGAAATGGGCACTTCATGTGGGAATCTGACCAATTCTTTGGCCTGAATGGTCATTGAGGGCAATAAAATCAATACTCGAATTCCCTGCTGAATGAAAACTGATTGGGTTCTGTAAGTTTTTTATTTGGGCAGGCTTTATTTTACTTGAATGCCCCCAAATTATGAGATGTAGGAAATAAGAACTAGTGACATTAAAAAAAACCCTCCACAACTGGGAGAGAAAAAAACCCCTAGTAATAAACCAAGAACTTAGTGATGGATCAAGTTTTCTCTCTCCATTCATCAAAATATTAGGAAAGCCAGAAGAGTATTTTGAAAAATTCCTTTGCAGGATCATTTTGGGTGTCTTAGAAATACAGTAAGGGTGGGTGATGCTCTGCATTTATTATGGATGCTTTTGCTGGGAATTTTGCTGTGTCTTGAGGCAATGAGAGAGGAAGGACAGAAGCAAGAGCCACATCAAGGCAAAGATTTTCCATGATTCCTGAGATGGGAGCATCTCAGGTTTGAAATATGCTCAACAAATGAGTTGCTCTTAACAGAGCCAGCCATCACACCTATCTTGAGAGTACGTGGAGGAGTTAAGAGAATGAGTGAGAGACTTGTACGCATTTCCAGATGAGATTGCTCTTCCCACTGCAACAGGAAGAGTCTAACCCAACTCCTTCCCAGAAATGCTGATATTGTCCCTGTGTCTTCACCTCACCTGCTGCTGGCAAAACCCAGCAAATGGCTGAGATGGCATCAGCTGAGGGACAATGAAGTGATCAAAAGTGGTGAGAGCTGTTGGTTTCCAAAACAGCCAGAAGCAGCACCTTGCAGAGCAGACCTGAGGGGATGAGATGGGGAACAGCTTGTTCCTTTGTCTGAAGTAAGAGTGGAAAAGCTAAATTAAGAAGTCTGGCTTTTGACCTAAGTGAGGAAATTAAGTCAAGAGCTACCAGGCCACAGAAAGTCATTTCTGCAGCTTTTGTTCTTGAAGGTTTGTTTATTTTTGAAGTGTTTAGCAAAACCTTCCATGGCATGAACGTGCCAAAATAGTAGCTTGCACTCACTGCACGAGCTCTCCAGCTGGTGACTCCCAACTCTGGTCTCTGAGCGAGCTAGCCCACACAGGTGGATGCTACAGGATGAAGATGGTCTGCCTCTGCCTTCAAAGGAGAAGGGGACCTGGAGAACACAGCACCATATTTGTGTGACCATTGCAAACTGGGAACATGTGGAGAGACCACAAGTGCTTATTCGCAGTCTGCACCCTGGCATGGGCTGTGGAGGTCAGGGCTGTGCAGAGAGCCAGATGTGAGCTCCTCGACGGCTGGTACACTGAACGTCTTTGTCCACTCCAGCTCTCCAGTAAGGAAGCAGGCCAGTGTTTTATTAAACTGAGTGTTCATGGACATCCTGGACCTCCTCTTCAGATCCTGCATTCAAAAAGGAAAAAGAAAAATGCTCACCTAGCTGAACATTCCCAGGCTTGGCAGCCGTGACCCTGCAATACAGAGGACAGATGCTGCAGCAAAAGCCACTAAGTTTCTCACAGTATTTTGGAGGAACTTTCCTGGCCACCTCCCCAGTCAGTTTGCTTCTGAAAGCTAAAGCACAATAAAATGTTAAGATAAGATGTCAAGCTAGTCTTTAAATACTTCAGAAGATACAGGCTAAGCACAGTGCACCTCAGAGTTCACACTGGTACTAGATGTTTGCTTTTGAGGCTTTTTGATGCTTGCTCTTCAAGGAAAATCTGTACAGCCATTTAAAAATTCAGTAGCAACAGAATGTAACACAGTATTCTCACAGTGGCATGGCAGCACGTACTACCAGGGACAGTGAACAACAGAAACTCCAAACAACAAAAGCAGACTGCAAGTGCTGTGTGCCTGCAGGAGAGGGGTGGCACCTGCATTTCAGAGTGTACAAGAAGTTGCACAGATTGCCTGTGAGTCTCAAACAAGCCAAACCCAATGAGTGGTGTTCGGCCATAAATGCCAACCCCTCAGGCCCAGCCAGCAAGGACTGCAGCTCATGCTGTTCACCAGCCCCTTCTGCCTGGTGAACTGTCAACAGGTAAGTGCTGAGCAGTTCACTTTGAAATATTCAACATACTGCAACTGCCTAGAAACGGCGCAGCCTGACTTACTGCTTCAGTTAGGCCCTTTCTCTTCCAGTGACCAAGTGTTGATGCACATACCACAGTCCTTTTCCCAGATATGTTCCAAGCCTGCCCAGAGCAATCACACAGGACCAGTGTAGCCCAGTAAAGGCATACAAGTGTTATTTTTTGCACATATCCTTTTTCCTGAATGTTCCCAAGATCAAAAGGAGACAAATGCCTTCCAGTATCTGAAGGGGACCTATAGGGATGCTGAAGAGGGACTCTTTGTTAGGGACTGTAGTGACAGGACAAGGGGTAATGGGTTAAAGCTTAAACAGGGAAGGTTTAGATT
>JBCJKH010019296.1:0-18197 GCA_039877255.1 Loriculus beryllinus
TCACAAACTTGCTGAGGGCGCACTCAATCCCACTGTCCATGGCAGCAACAAAGATGTTGAACAAGACCGGTCCCAACACCGATCCCTGAGGGACACCACTCATCACTGCTCTCCAGCCAGACATTCAGCCGTTGACCACAACTCTTTGCATGTGCCCATCCAGCCACACACAAATAAAGATGCTAATGATGATACTTAGCAAGAAATCAAGCTTTTGAGGGCTGAAGGATGGTTTATGGCTACTGGAATTTTCTTGTGATGTTATTCATAAGTCACTAAATTTAACACTTCCTTTTATTTGATTATTCCAAGGAGACAGAATGCTGCAGTAACCTATACAGTAAATCAAATGGGCCACCTGATACGAGAGTTCCACATTTACTGTTGGTGGGTCTCACATCTTTTCATCCTTTCTCACCTTCTGAAGGGTTACTCAAAAAAAAAAAAAGCACATTAAAAATCATGAAGGATGCCAAGTTAAAAAACCTAACACTAAAAAAAAGACATCTGTTTGCACATATCATTCAAAATCATAGCTTAGAAGAAGGTTTCATTCTATCAAGTCTGTCCAACACAGACTGAAGAAAAGAGCACTAAATAATTCCCTAATACTCATTCACTCTGTTCTGAATGAAGAGTCATTATATCTATCCTGCTTATAGCGGTACCAATTGTCCATATTAGGATACTTTAATGAAGCCTGTCATTAGCATGCTGAGCCACTTCAACAGCTTAGCACTTCTTTTTGTTTTCATTTTATTATTTGGCATGTAATTTGCATTTCTATAAACCTCTGGAGTAAAGCCTGCTGGGCTAGCGAGTCTCTGCTTCCAGAGCAAATGCAGGGGTACACTGCAGCTCTTACTGTCACCTTTCAGTTATTCACAGTTATGAGAAGTGATACAAACAAAAAGATATCTTTGAGTTTTAGCATTTAAGAAAACAGCTTTTCAGAATCAGCTTAGCAGTTTCTGGGGGAATGTAATGCTCACTGACCAAAGCCCTTCATTCTGAATTCCTACAGAACGTTACCACCTTTCTCTTGATTCACCCCAAATGAGCCTCACAGGATTAGTTTTATATATTGTACATGACCATTTCAATGGTGACAGGCTAGTGCTATAGAGCGAAAAAAATGACAAATGACTTTACATTAGTTATAATATTCCAAAGGCTGTTAAAAATTGTTTGCTTCAGGTAACGAAAACATGACCACAAAAGTGGTCATGATTTTTATTCTACACTGGGATTTCTACATGTGCCCCTTTCCACCACACACACATTCTTCCCTCAGACCCCAGAACACAGCTGTACCTCTGGACAAATTAACACAATGGACATGACCTTGCCATTCAAAATACACAAATGCCAATCTTCAGATCACTTCTAGAACTCACCTACATCCTATGGCTATGTGTGGCCAAATTTGTCCTTTCCTGGGTAAATAGAGCATTGTGTTTTAGCTTTGGCTTTATCTTATGCCTAGAAACTATCGTACGTGTTTCGCACCCTGAGTAGCTCTCTTTCCAGCAACATGAAAAAAGCCAAGCTATTTATTTTTAAAAGTACTTTTTTTCTACAGATGAATACAGAATCACAACTCAGATCTTTTTGCCATTTTGAAGTAGATAAGTATCCTTTAAATAGAATTAGGCAACTGGTTCAGAACAGATCTAAAAATGACAACGTTTAATGCATGGCTTACTGCAGAATACTACCTAAGCTTTTACTTCCCCAGCTGCCATCATCTACTCAGCATGGCTATGGAAAGGGATAAAATGTTAAGGAACATCAAGACCATACAATGACACTGATATTTTGAGATGCAACTGCTTTTCTTCTGAAACAATTTGAATGACGGCTTTGAGTTCATATGGATTTACACATTACAAATGCATCTAAGAATCAGTCCTGTTAATCTAAGTAAAAAGAATGTCTAAACATATCTGTGAACTGCCAGCTGGGCCTGTTTAACTTGTATTTTATTAAAAGATGCTGAACACACTGAAATGACACTTGAAGGACACTGTGCTGTTGATTCTTGATCTGAAATCCAAGAAGAGCAACTAAGAACATGTTAAAGCAAGCACGTTTATGAGCTAGTTGAAAATACAGAATAAAGATGTGCCTATGAGACAGCATATGAAATCCTGCACATGTTGACTGTTTTGAGGATTAGCACAGATGATGGATAGAAGATGGCATATATGGAAATTAAAGCAATTTTGATTTAAAACAGATGTCTGGAAGATCTCTCCCTATGCCTTTATTTAGAAATTTAAAAAAATATATAGATGTATCATGAGGGCAACCAGCACACCATTCAAATAAAAAAAAAAAAAATAAATAAAAAAAATAAAAAAAATAAAAAAAAAAAGAAAAATAGGGCCATTCGAAACAAACAGTAACAAGAGATGAAATAGAGTATAAAAGTTAATGTACTTTTCTGGGAAAAATCTTCATTATCTGACTGATGGCATCACTATCTGACTGACTGATAAACAAACATCACACCTACAGGCAAATAGAAACTTTGTGCAGTATTCTGAAAGCTGCTCAAAACAGCCACAAAAAGAATAGCAATATTGCAAGCACCAAGAGGCTGGCATACCACAAATGAAACCCAACTTAAAAAGCACCATCTTCAGCTCTTTCCATAAATTCTAAATCTGATTTTGAAATTTTCATATTATTTGGAATCACAGTATCTCAGTGCTAGGATGAATGACCAGACAGACTCACAAAGCACTCAGTCGTGAAACATAAATCAGTCCTTGGCCAAAATACTTTGGTTTTCATAGATTCTGTAAAAGTAATTAAGACTTCTTACACTCAGATGGTTTATACACCATATCCCTGAAAACTCTATTTATCAAAACTGCTGTTTGCTTCTCTGTTGGAAAGGTACCATACTGAAAAGCTAAAGAACATGTACATGCCTGTATCCAGAAAGACAAATCCTATCCACAAAATTCTTGCAAGTGCACATGGAAAATTGCAGAACTGTGTAACAAGACTCATTTTATTATGCATCTTTGACCAGCATTTTGTTTGCCCACTAATTCTGCAACTGGGATTTAGTTTTCATTTTCCAGCTCTTGAAGTAACACTGAACTGCAGACATTTGGTTCTTACATCAGATTCTGAAATCATTCTTCAATCTCCCCCCACTTTTGGAGTTTCCATTAGGATAGCACCTGTCTGTGACCCAGAGAGAAGAAGTTGCCTTAGCCAGCCTTTATTTCTTGTCAAGGTTGCTGTGGTTTATGGTTCATTATTATTTGTATGACTGTCTAAAACCCAGATAAGTGTCTCATTCTGTTGGATACTACACCAGTATCTTTTTAAAAAGTTTATCAAGCAGAAGTAATTACAATTAAATGAAAAGTTCTGGAGGTATTGCAGGGAGGTCAGCCACCTCCAGCAATGTCCTATCCATGCTCACACTAATCACACAAGCCTCGTATTTTTGCTGTGAACCGGGTGCTCACAGGAAGCTATTGCAAGGCTGCTTCTGAGAAGGGAACTGCAGCCACTGCAATACCATATGAGGTATTGTGTAACACAGCATGTATTGATTCAAACAGAGAGACAACATTTCCCCAAAACCACAAATGAAAGGAAGAAGTGATTTTGTTTTTCTGGATTAGCTGGGATAGAAGTAATCTAGTTCAACTACCTTCAATGAACGTTCTGAGCACTGATTTGGTAACACAAGCAGTGAAGAGCCTTGATCTCTTAAATGGTCCATGAGACAAGATGCCAGGCTGCTGAAGCCCAAGAGAATCACAGGAGCCAGCCTCAGGATCTATCTTGCTACTTTAGGCACAAATCAGAATCATAGAATCATAGAATCATAGAATAGTTAGGGTTGGGAAGGACCTTAAGATCTTCCAGTTCCAGTGTGGGGCAGGGACACCCCACACTAAACCATGGCACCCAAGGCTTCGTCCAACCTGGCCTTAAACACTGCTAGGAATGGAGCATTCATAACTTCCCTGGGCAAACCATTCCAGTGCCTCACCACCTTCGCAGTAATCTTCTTCCTTATATCCAATCTAAACCTCCCCTGTTCAAGTTTTAACCAGTTACCCCTTGTCCTGTCACTACAGTCCCTAATGAAGAGTCCCTCCCCAGCATCCCTATAGGCCTCCTTCAGATACTGGAAGGCTGCTATGAGGTCTCCACGCAGCCTTCTCTTCTCCAGGCTAAATAGCCCCAGCTCTCTCAGCCTGTCTTCGTATGGGAGATGCTCCAGTCCCCTGATCACCTTCGTGGCCTCCTCTGGACTTGCTTCCGCAGCTCCTTGTCCTTCTTGTGTCAAGGACATCAGAACTGCACATAGTGCTGCAAGTGGAGTCTCACAAGGGCAGAATAAGAGGAGCAGGATCACCTCCTTCAACCTGCTGGAACAACAACACTGAGGCCATTGTCTTGCTCAGGACTGACTGACATGGTTGGCTACAGCTGTATTCTGAAACCTGTACCATCCAAAGCAGGATGGCCTCATCCGGACTGCATTGGCTCTTGTATGGTGTGCAGGGACTGTTTGGGAAAATGCTAGCTGCCTGAGACAAACCCATCACTCTTCTCCTAGGGTAAGATAGAGAGGATTCAGTCCCAGTGCCCAGGAACTTTCCCTGCTTTTTTGCATCCCTTTCTATGGGTGTAACCTGCATGGCAGCTCTGCTGATCTGTGTTAAAACAAGGCATGTCTTTAAAAAACAGAGGAAGCTCCCTTCCTACGCGTAACTGTAAATCAAGCATTGCAGCTCTGATACTTGGAAAGATAATGCAACAAATTATTTGCTCATACCTAGAGTATTACAAGCCTACGAGAAGCAGCCAACATGGATTTGTTAAGAATAAAGCATATCACGTGAATTTAGTTTAGTTCTTTAACCCAGTGGATAAAGGCAAAACAGCTTTCTTGTCTGTGGTAAACGTCTTGGCATAGCCCTGTGAAATGTCTTCACTGACAAATGAAGAAACTGGTCTAGACGAGCACTACTTAACCCAAATGATGCCCCACATCAGCAAAGTCCAGCATATCAAGTCC
Source organism: Loriculus beryllinus (assembly GCA_039877255.1). Classification (NCBI taxonomy): domain Eukaryota; kingdom Metazoa; phylum Chordata; class Aves; order Psittaciformes; family Psittacidae; genus Loriculus; species Loriculus beryllinus. Next base: position 5,060 of record JBCJKH010019296.1, read on the forward strand.
CTGAAGCCACTTTCTGTGATGAAGCATGAGGAAACCTCTACCAGCTGGAGGAAGCCAAAGGCTTCCTGAGAGGGAGAAACATCCTTATTCAGAGGAAATCGCTGTAAGGCAGAGAGCACAACTGCTTGAAAAAGTCATGCTCAAAGAAAACCTATAAATTATTCACTTTCCACCTCTCAAGGTCAGTTCTGCCCCAATTCCACAATGGTTGGATGTTCTCGTCAGTTTTTCTGATGATACTCTTAACACAGTTTGCAGAAGATAATGTTATGGGAAGAGGTGCAAGGGTTTTTGTTTTTTTTTTTTGGAAGATAGCACTGGAATTCAAGAGATTGAGATTGCTTTCAGAAATAGCCTATAACTCATAAAGTAAAATTAAGTAACAGCAAGTGCAAAGTACTTCACCTTTGGAAGAAAAATGAAGTGTAAAACCCCCAAACCCAAATAGTCAATATTGGTCTATTCCCCAGTATAGTAAAAAGAGAGTACAGGGCTGTATTAGATGAGATGGCTGAATATAAGCCAGCAGATAAGATGCTGTTGAGCCATTCCCGTGTATGTCACATGGAACAGATGAAAGGCTATTATTCCACTCTGCTTAGCAGGGGTAAGACCTTTCCTGTGGTGTGTGTCCCATTTTGGGCACACACACTTTAAGAAGTAGGGTGTGCGTATGTGCATGCATACATTTGTGTGTATCAGGGAAAGCTCAGCGAGAGCGACAGCAGTGCTAAGAGATTTAGACAGCGTGACCTATCCAGAAAGAGCAACCAAAGCAGGGGTTATTTAGTTTAATAAAGAGAGCAGCAAGTGTGGATGTGGAAACAGGCTTCAAGCAGAGAACAGTGCTACAGAGGGGACGCTCACAAGAGGCGTTTAATACCAAGAGCAGCCGTGCTTAGACATTAGGAAACACAGCAATTAGGAGGATAATTATGCACTGGGACACTAGGAAGGCTATGAAAGCCCAGGATGGGGGTGGCAGGCAGCTTTAAAGGTGTAGCTACCTTTCATCACACCTTAGAGTGAAGAAGTGGTGTGGTGTGAGTGCCCCTTTTGCACTCTGGTTCCCATTTTCCTCCACAGCAGGGCAGGAGACATTGCCAGCAGCAACAAAGTGGCTTTGTTATCCTGAAGTCTGTTCTCTGTTCCTATCCCTTAGGATATTCTTAAACTTCCCACTGAATTCACGTTGATGATGTTTTTAAAGCAAAAATTGCCTTTTTATTTTTTCTATTTTTTACTTGGTACTATTACAAATGACAATCTTTTTATTTTCTTTTGTTACAGAATATTTAGTCCAGTCATTTCCAAGAGTTGGGATAAAGTGTGACTGTATGGTTGCTCTTCAGTATCTCGTGCCAGCAATCACGATAATAGCATTACCTTCCTTGCTGGTGCCCAGTGTAACACTAGATCTTTGCCTTCCAAATCCCTTCTGCTTTCCCTTATCACCACATTCACTTTCTGGAAGCTGGCCAGATCCATGTCTGCAGGCCCAGGGGATCAGACAGGGTGAGGGAACAGAAAAGCAGTGTTTTCCTTGCAGTTCTTCACTCTCAGGTGGAAGCTGTCAGGTTTCTCTGTTCTCAGTTCCTCAGGAGGGCTCACGAGCACAAAGCAGCTTCGCAAGGCAGAGATTGGTGACTGGAGAAGCAGGAGAAAACCTGAAGGACAGATACATCTCACACCATTTCTCCATCCTAAAGAAAAGTCAATAAAAGGCAATTAAAAGTGAGTGCACAGCCCCCCTGCCCATAATTCTAACCCTCCTCTGGTAGATACATTACATTTTCAGGATTTACCTATTTCTATTCTAAAGAAGAATATTTCTACCTAAGAAAATATTACCAAAAGAAAATATTTCTACCTATTTCTATTGAAGAGCAAAAGAAAGCAAAAATCAAAACAATATCCAGAAGAAAGGGCAGCAGTTTATTCCTTTGGGATATTCTTTAGGATCTCTCAGTTCCTCCACTGCCCTACTTTGATTAGCTGTTCCCCCACATGTCTGAAATCATGTTAATTTGTTGGCACAGTCATTTTGGGCATGATGAGTTTTGAAACTACTGTTTTAAAGCCAAGGAAAATCCTGCCAGCTCATGTCCATGAAGTCAGGAGTTGTCAAAACAAACATTGCTATTTTCTGAATTGTCTCAATCTGCACCTTCTTGTGCTTGTTTCCTCTTTGCCTTGCAGGACAGTAGAAGCAGAGCTATGGTCAACAGGCACGTGACCTTCCCAACCTGAGCTTTGTTTAAACCTGAAGAGAAGGGAATGTGACTTTTGCAAGTCATTTGTGGCATCTTGCAGTTGGCTTTAAGCTTTGCATCGGTTGTCCTGATCCCAGTTTGCTGTGCAGTCACAGCATGTCACGCACTCCGTGCGTACAAGTGCTGCGTGAGAGCTCGAGACAGATGCATGCAGACATAGATCATCACACTGGCATATTTCAGATACCTCTTCATTGTGCCATGGACTCAAAGGCCAGTTCACATGAGCTCAAGCTGTACAGGACTCTTGCTCATTGCAATGCACCCCAGACCAGTCTCATTTAAAAAGCTTAGTATTTTACCTGTGTTTTCTTTCCTATACTGGATGTGGAATAGCTGTATTGTATTGCACTGCACTCTCTTTTGTAGCCAAGCTGCTTTGTACACTTCAGCTTACTAGTGAATGGAGTCAGTTATCCAAAAAAACTTTATGAGATATCTTGGGCTTTGCCTAATTCAGAAGCTAAAAGGGAGCCCTTATACTTCAAACTAAGAAACTTTGAGTTCTAAGAGGGTTTATTATTATTTTTAAGATTAAGCAGATCTATGTCTTAACAAAAATGTTCATATGCTTCCTAGGAATGCCTGCAGAGGAGCAGCCAACACAAGAAGGGGTACTGAAGCTTGATGGAGCCAGGGATGCTCGTGCCAAGAGATGCTGGTAGAAGTAATGGCTTGGCAGATGCAGAAGCTGATGGTCGATGAGGTTGACCACCTGGCACATGAGCTTGGATGCAGTGCCCAGCTTGGTGGCAGGTGGTTTTCTTCCTCAGCATTAGCTCTGCCAGCACAGACCCATTCATCACTATGAAATCAGTGTCACTGTAAATACAGAATCTGGCCTGAGTCCGGCAAAGCGCTCAGTGCCTCCATCCCTTTGTCAGTGAAGCTGGAATATCAGGTGATCTGCCCTGTCCAGATTTGATCTTGTTCTGTATAGCAGAAAGAAACTGTAAAAGGCTGTAAAAGCCAATTTTTTCCTCCAAAAAAAGAGGGAAATTACAGCCTCTCTTCTCTTTGTTACCATGTTGTAAAACTGGTATTTAAACAGTATTTTCTCTCTGAAAATTCAGGGAAAACAGCAAAATTAAAATAGCTCAGATAAAAGCACCCACATTTCTAGTGACCTCCTCCCATCTCTGAAAAATCCTGAAACAAACCAACCAAATGGAAAAAGCAAACTAAGAAAAACAGGGTTGCTTGCTCATTGATAAAACAGTAAAAAGAATCAGCCCTACTGAGGAATTTCTTATTATTTTCAGTCCTGCTCGGTAAGTCATTTTTGTGGAGCACTATGTTGTGCTGATGCCCCGCTGATGTGGTAACAGGAATGATCTATCCACATTGCCATTCTGAAGCTCATCTTTATAACCTGGATGTACACGTTTGCTGTTACTTGGTATTTGTTATCAAAACAGTCAATTTTCTTTTTAATGACCTGGTAATTCTTAAACTGGAAAAATAGAAAAGGTTTCAGAAAGCAAAAGAAAAGGCAGTTTTAAAAAGGAGAGGAGAACCTACAAACGACACATGGTTAATTGTCTTTAGTAGTAATAGCTGCAAGTTCTATTTGTATTACAGTATTGCCAATATACTCTGTAGACTGAGGACAAACACTTGGATTCTTTTGATGGGTTTAGTGCTGGCAGGAAGTGTTGGACCGAACGCCCTTATGAATTCTTATTTATTGTTTTTTTTTTTTGTTTTTGATAGTGCTCTAGTATCTGTCTGAGATTTGGCTTTTATTGTGATAGATGTTGTACATGTACTCAATTATCTCCGTTGTGAAAAGCACTTTAATGCATGCTTACTTTTAAAAGGGAGCTGAAACGCTTGCCGTGGAAAAGAGCATATTTGTGGAGCAGAGAACAAGCCTCATCAAATAAAGCATATATAGCACAGATTTCTTGTAAAGCCACACTGTAAAGGTGCAGGAGATACCTGAGCAGCCTCCAAACTTACTGCGTGTTTACATGTCACTGAAGACATGGGCTGTTGTCTCAGATGCTGGAAGTGGCACACTGTGTTAGTACCAAACTCATTGCACTAATCTGCAGGTATTACATGGAGCTACCTGGCTTCAGTGCACTTCCAAGCTGGGAGACCATTTATCTGCTAGCCCTAACTCAGTGAGGCCCTGAATATGTTCTTTGGCTCTGTCTTGCACAGGGAGGCCTAAAGCTATATTCCTACATATGGTGGCTGTGTTGGGCTGCTACACAGTGCAAAGCCCTCATAGACTTTGCAATCTCTCACTGTCTAGTGAAAGAGCAGGGTGTGCTGCTGGTGGCACAAAAAGGAGCACTTTGCTCTCCATATTATGGAGACCATCATTTGGGTATTGGTACCCCACTAAGTGGCTTGCCCAGTGTCACAGAGGGTTACAAGGCACAGACACAACTGGATCCCAGGGTCATACACACAACAATGTTTCTGACACAGTCAGTAGCTGATCCTTGACTCCTTCATTTGCAGTCCAGTGCCTTGCACAGGATTTGATTTGGCCAGGATCCCTCTTGGATGAATAGCTTAATACGGAATGATTGCTTTCTCCTGCCCTCAACTAAGCTTGTCAGCAGAGTCAGCCTGTGATGTGGTTGAGGATAAAAGCAAAGGAATGGAAGCACTTCTGATTTTAGTAATATAGAGTTTATCCTCTTCTCCCTGTCAAATTTTGAGCACCATGGTCCCAAATTTGCTTAGTTTTTACTTTAGTTTCCTTAGATTAACTCAGGCTGTAATCACAAACACACTCTGGTTGGACGCAGCATGCCCAGACAAAGCATACTGCTCTCTTTCCTTATGGTGAGTCATGCACACTACTCATGTAGATTCACAGTTAAGGCTCCCTGTCTCATGATGCATTGTGCTGCCTCTAAAGACTAAGTAAGCTGTAACTTTCATTAAAAAAAAATCATAAATATATTTTACTACTTGGACTTGGTGCAAATGTGCAACTGACTCACTGGCTCAATAGCTGTAATTGCTCTCAAGGAGCCTTTATGGTCTATTGTTTCAATTATAAGAGAATTACGTAGTCCCCGAGTACTTACTCACTCTGCTTTCAAGGAGAGTGAAAAGACCAAGTCAAAGCAGGAAATTAGACAAAAAGAGCATCACTTCATTGAAAGTCTTCACCTCCCAAGTAAGGAAGGGAAACACATCAAACCCAGTACCAGCCATTTGTGAATGACAGGTTTTATCCCTCTGAAACCATTACAAGCCCTAAATTGTATAAATTCAGATGCTGAGAGAGGAAAGGCAAAAATCGAACATAAGATACACATGGTAAAGACTAAGTTCATCAGGGATGAGGCAAGGAGTAGAATGAAACAATCTTCTTTCCTGTAATAAGTGATTGGGCAAAGGGAAAAGGAACAAAACCCCAGAATTAGGATTAGATCTGTGAGAAGCTGAACTGTATTTTGAAGGATACCCTGCTGTATTCCTGAGTAGAAAAGGCTTCTTGGATCTGCAGCTTCCACTGCCACACACTTGCCATTGGAAACCGTGGCATTATCCAAAGAACTGTAGAAAATGCTAAAATTAGTCAGGAGAAGCACAGATCCCATATTACTTTGTAAGATCGGACCTGCAGATACCAGTCGTCCCAACTCATTGCAGTGCTTTAAAGACAACTTAGAATGAGTTTATCATAAATAAGAGACTGGAAATGGTCCACAATAATTGAACAATGCATGTGCAATAAGCGAAGATGTTCTGCATGTTTCCTCCATGAAGTCTCTGAGAAAGAAAGCATGATAATGCTTCCAAATTTACACTTTAAAATTGTGGTGTCTTAACCTGTATTTAATGAAGAACAATGAATTTATAAACGGGAATGTGAGTGCTTAGGTTAATCTCTTGGGATTTTGGATCTTCACATGTTTAATTTTCCAGGAGAGGATCAACAGCTCTGTTGCAATGTACAAAACCCTCTGAAAAATCCCATGTTCAAGTGGGATAGAGAAGATAGTATCAATGGAATTGTTCAAATATCAGAGCTGCATGCACTGCCAACATCTCAGAACTACTAAACAGAGAAGAATATGCAGGGTGGTTTGTGTTGTTGATGAAAGGATATCCATAACTCCTCGAAAGAGGAGTGAAATGTTTGTTTTCTTGTCAGTTAGGGACTGGTTTGGAGCTTCTTCTCTTTGGTTGAGGTCTGTGTCCGGGTGCTTCAACTGTGGACATGTTTCTTGAGGAAGTTCCTGGTGGAGGTTTTCTCTGCCCAAAGAAAGGATAGAAAGAACTCATGGAAGAGATTACAGGGAAGAAAGTAGAGAAAACAAGGTCCAGAGATGGGTTCAAGAATGAGAGAAGGCTGTGCAGACAACTCAGAGTTGCTGAACAGCAAATCCAGGAGGGCAGTTCTACTGTGTAGGTCAACTACACAAGTGTAAAGTTCAGTTCTCATGCATGATGTTCAGATGGGACTCTTTTTGCTAGCACCGTGCCACAAGTTGGTGTTGATTATCAGTCTTCCAGGGCTACACGTGGCCTTTAGGTTACATCTGGTGAAACCAACGCTGCTTGCAGTCGTCAGCACCTAGAACCCTGAGCTTTTCCTTTGGCTCTGTCTCTTCACACATCCTTAAACCCCGAGGGACTTTGTTACTAGTGAGGTATAACTTTGGTTTTTTTGCTGCACAAAATGCCAACAGGTTATATTTCTTTTTCTCTGGGATGTGCAGAAATTTAAAAGCACTAAAGACAGCTCAGAGGCTGTCTTTATTTAGCTTTATTATTAATTATTATTTTAATCCCATTCTTTGCTACCCATGAGGAAGCTTGAACTGACGGAAGCTTCACTTGACGTCTCTAAACCACACACAATGCTAACATTCAGATTCAGAGGCTTGTGGTGTGCAGGACTTGGCTATGTCAGCTCTACCTTGTCTAACAAACTGACCCAGTGTGCAAGGTCACCTCTTATCTGTAGCATCTTCTGGTTTAATTAATTTAGGGAATTATCTAGGAGAGATACATTATTTCCTCTACACAATAGAGGGAAATCTATGCCTATCTAGCTGACAGGGACCCATGTGTGCTACACTATCAACACAGGCTCTTTGAGCTGACTTCTGATTCAAGTGGCACACCTCAAAGTCCTGTTTTTCACTGTTTTCCATTTGCCACCTGTCTGGCAGCAGGGATTTTTGTTTTGTTTGGTCAATACATGATTATTTATTTCTTCTCAGAAGTTTTCACTAACAGTAGTGTTCCCATCCCTTTCCTCCCTGCTGGCATATCTGTACTCCAGCTCTGGACTCTGTGTAGGTTTTCCTACAAGCTGTGTTGCCTATGAAGGGATGGGGTCATCACTTAATCCCAGAAGAAGTGCAGTGCTTCCTAAATTAAGGTATTTCTTTTTACTTAGGGGAGCCAGATCTAAGGCACAGCACTTCCCACTGTGTTTCCTGATGACTCGTCTGGATATTTGCTAACTCCATATGCTAACATGCATGCACTCCATTTCCAGGTGTCCAACAGCCCTGTTTGATCCTTCTCCCATGCATTGGCCCAGCCCGGCATGCTTTGTGAGGAACTAGAGAGTCTTTCCCTGGCCTCTGTCCCAGACCACCCGCAAATGCATCCTGTTTTCCTAATGGAATGAGACGTGGGCATGCAACATTCTCCCATCCCTTCTTGTGAGATGAAACCTGCATGTGTGGGCCAGAAGGGCACTGAGAAGACTCTCAGGTTGCACAGATGAGGACCAGAATTCCGAGTTGTCCTCCAAGATGCCTCCCCACCTTATACCCAGGTCAGTTTGGGTGGTTTTGGGACTCCCAGCACATAAGCTGGTGCCATGCAGCAACAACAAGCAGCTCCTTTCCCCTGATGTGTTGCTGTAACACAGTATAAGATACTCAGGACTAATATGAGGGCAGCTGTGGTGGGGTGTGTGTTTGTGTCAGACACCAGCTATTTCACATAATAAATAGCTGGGGATAAGCCAGCGTAGATACATTTCAGATGACTGCTGGGATAGAGAGGAATTGCACGAGAGAATGAAAGCAAATCCAAGAAAGTGCATAAGGGAATAATGAGATACAGAATAATTCTTTATAAAAATAGAATTATAATAGCATCATAATTTAAATAATAAAACATCTTAAATAAAACTCTTATTTTGAATATAACATTAAATAACTCTGCATAAAATGGCATGATAGTGACAGTGGGCTTCATGCCCAGTATAACTGAAAGCAGTTTCTCCAAGTAATTTTGAATAAAGAAAAGGGATATGAATAAAGATCTTTTACTTCTACCTGGCCCTGGAATAATTTCCCGTCTTCACATTTCCCAGACTTATTAATCAAATGCAATATTAAATTGTGCAGATCGCTAGATCTCTGAGTGATGGTTTATTCTTTGATAAGCCACTGGGCTGTGCTATTACACTACATTTTGAGATTTAGTGTCTCACATACCAGCTTCCAACATGTTCAGAAGAATGAGTACTGTTAGTGGCAGATCTGTATTGTACAGTACCGTAAGAATCTGATCAATAATTAATGCCACAATAGCAAATAAGGAGCTGAATTTTAGCTCAGTCACAATTTGTGTTTTCCTTGTGTACCTGTAAATGCATATAGTAAACTGATTACTGTCGCATCCAAGTTGTCTTCAGGCACATTAAAAGTTATCTACTGATACAGATTACTTGTAATTGAACGCTGCAGTCCAGCTACCAACTTCTTTGCAGACACATGCTCTGTTCTCTGTAGGTAAACAGAAAGTTTAATTCAGATTAAAGAAGTCTGAGCTTCTGCCCATGTTTAAGTGTCTCTTGCAGTTGATCTCAATCAGGAAGCATCCAGGTTCATCCAGATTGCATGGGCTTAGTTTTGAAGGGTGTTGCTCCAGAAGAGTATGCAGCAGTCAATATACTAAAATATTAATCATATTTTAGCCAGAGCAAATGGATCAAGCAAGTGGAAGTAACCCCCTCCTCTCCGGCAGCCTGCTTGGTCCTTTGGTTGTTCAGTTGCCTGTGTACTCCTTTTATTCTTTTTCTTTTCACTGATCAAGCAGCAGTGTAAGGTGATAGAGATTCCCAGTGTGTGCTCACTGGGCTTTAACCTTTGTCACTCAGACCCAGATTTGGTTCCAGGATAAAATCCCGGGAATCCTATTCCTATTTACAAGGAAGTGTGTTTTACTCGCCAATACACTTGCTCCTCTTTCTTAAGTTATCCACAGTGTTAAAATACTTACGAAGTCTTCTTACTATGCCTGTGCAATGCACTGAATCTGCTTGACTGTGGCAGCACTAAATCAGGAAATAAACTTTGCATTCTTGAAATACAGCTTTGAGGAGTGTAATGCCTCTAATACTATTCTGTGTGGTTTATATTATGGCTAGGCTACTAATCATGGACAGAGATGCCATTATGCAAAGTACTGTAAAACACAAAACCAGACAGTAATGGCCAAGATCTTGCAATATCTAAGTAGTTTATTGGGGCAATTTGTGTTATGATTAGTACATCTTCCATAGGGTCTTCAGATCAAGAAATTCTATTGTTTAGAATCATAGAATGGTTTGGGTTGGAAAGGATTTTATGATCATACAGTTCCAGCCCCCCTGCCATGGACAGGGACACCTCACACTAAACCATGTCCCCCAAGGCTCTGTCCAGCCCGGCCTTGAACACTGCCAGGGATGGAGCATTCACAACTTCCTTGGGCAACCAATTCCAGTGCCTCACCACCCTCACAGCAAAGAATTTCTTCCTTATATCCAATCTAAACTTCCCCTGTTTAAATTTTAACCCATTACCCCTTGTCCTGTCACGAGAATCCCTAGCGAAGAGTCCCTCCCCAGCATCCCTATAGGCCCCCTTCAGATACTGGAAGGCTGCTATGAGGTCTCCACGCAGCCTTCTCTTCTCCAGGCTGAACACCCCCAACTTTCTCAGCCTGTCTTCATACAGGAGGTGCTCCAGTCCCCTGATCATCCTCATGGCCTTCTCTGGACTTGCTCTGACAGGCATTATCTCAAGTGAGGTCCCAGGCAAGGCTGCCTGAGCAAGCTGCCTAAGTGCTTGTTTGACCTGGCAGGTAATCCAGGCTGTTAAATGTGCAAATGTCCTGGTTGTCTCTGCAGTGAGTGGTGTGATCTCAGACTAGACCTTGCCAGGTACATTCACAACTTAAAGAGGTCACAGCCTCCATGGCCAAGAGATAACCCATTTCTACCTCATCTGATTTAAGGCATGACAAGGGAATAATGGTTGAAACTTGGTTTTGTGCTGACCAAGCTGCAGAAGATACACAGCTGCTCAAAGTCCAGTCTATCAGGAACATTGCACTTGCTGTAATGTCTTGCAAATGGCTTTAATGCCCAGCTTGATCTATAATTAGTTAACAGGTCTCTCTTGAGCCAGCTATGACAATGAGTTCTAATTTTTAGTAGCATATTTATAGAACTGGTCACTAAGATCTGTGTAGTTCTTCATCTTTTTACTGCTGTCCTGGAGCATGTAATTAATTTACTGGAGGCACAGCTAAAAATATTTTACTGCTAACTTGGTAACCATTAAAATAAAGTCTAAATATAACTAATTTACCTTTTTTCCATTAAGAACCTTTATTAACTGTTTGCAACATGCAAGGTCTGGACAGTGGAATGTAATATTCAGAACTTTCTTGGATAGTTATTTTCATATTCCGGTTTTCCAGGACCATTATAGCCAGGCTGAAAACACACCTTTTAGAGGAGAACAAGCTGTTTTCACTGTGCTTTTGGCTTTTCCATCACATATTACTAATGATTTTTACATAGGCTTGATTTTGATCTTTGGTGCCAAACGTGGCCTGATAAAACAGTGATTTGATGTCTTTTAGAGACACTTGTTTTGACATGTCTTTGGAGCCATGGAAGAGAGAGGTTGCCTCTGGGGGCAGATGTAGTGGACAGAGGGAATGTGTGTTTCTCCTGGGGGTGGAATCATCCTGGTTCAGGTCAGTTTGTGAAACATTGCTCTCTGCAGGGTCAGCTCCTTGCCCTCTCAAAGAGGCTTTAGCATCCTTCACACACAGACCTTCCCTTTCACACTCTAACAAGATTTCTAGAGGGTCGACCTCACTCACCAAGGGTGTTGTCCTGAGGGATGTGGCTCTTGGAAGCACATCACCCTGAGCTGCCAAGGGGAAAGCAGCTTATTATCAAACTGCCTCTCTCTTCCAGGAAAGCAGAAAGCCTGATTTCTTGCTTCTAATCCTTTTTCACCCTTTCCTGAAAATAAATTAGATATTTCAGTGCCACAGGGTCTGCCAGCAAGGACTGATCCTGCCACCCAAAAGGACCCAAGCTGCTTTACACCTTTGGCTTGCCTTTTTGCCTCTCTGTACCAGGGCAATGTGGGCACACTGTTGTTACGCATCCAGATGTGGTCTTGCCCTGCAGAAGGTGTCTGTTCCCTCTGTGGTACTACTTGATAGCATCCCAAATATCTCAGCCAACTGACAGATCCCAGCTGATACACTTAATTTCCTAGGAATAAATACCCTTGTCAATGGTATAGCAGAAGGTGATGAAGTAAACTTCTCTTGAAGGCCGATTTCATGGATACCCTTAAAGATGTTGCAGTGAGGGGCAAGAAAAGAGTTTTCAGTATGCAACACAGTCACATGCGTGCTATTTAGCTTACAGTTTTTATTCCCAGTGAGTGCATTTCAGTGTCCTTGCCCAACAAGTGCAAACTTCTCCTCTGTGAAGCCAGCCACCTCCTCATAAAATGGTAATTCTAACTTGGAAAACAAACTTGAGTAATGCTCATAAACAGAGCCTGTGTCAGTGAGTTTTGTGAAGAACGCACAATGTGAGTCAGAGCTGGGAGAGCAGGGAGTCTGCAGGAGGGCCAAGTACGGGCATGGATGTTGGATGCTTGAAAGAGGACGTCACTGTCAGAGATTCTCCACTTTAAAGTGCAGTAATCATCTGGAAAGTGCAAAAGTGACATCCTGGTATGCCACATTTATTCCTCCTCCGCAATTTCTATTCCAAATTCACTCAGTCTTCAAGTCAATACCATGTTTTTCTCTCTGACTGCCAGCACAGCTAGCTCAGCCTGTTACCTGAGAATCAAGCTGTGCTCTTTCTGCTTATTAAAACATTGCCAACTGCAAAGCTTCTGGAATCAGACATTAACTGGCAGTACTGTGGGAGAGGCAGGAGAGCTGAGTGCGACATGACTAGCACATCCCTAGCTACAGGAAGGAGAGAGAGCAGGGAAATAAACGGTCCTTAAACTCAGCACATATGCCTTAGGAGACCCACAGAGAACACGTATTTTCAGCACCTAGGTGCCTTTTTTATGCACTTACTTTTCTGACTATCACTCGATTTCATGATGCAGCAGCTAAATACAGAACCAAAGAGCCCCTTACTCAGGTCCCAGCAGTGCCAGATTTCCAAAGGCTTCATTATAGAGGAAAACAGCTGAAAAAAATGAGCACACAGCCAGGATTTATTTGTTATTGACTTGTTCTGTCATCTCTAAACTGCAGCACCTCCTGCAGCATGTAAACCTGGCCAAGGTGCACTTCCTCCTTTTCTCACATTGTAAGTGTTTAGTTGCTGGAAGTGTTTAAACTCTTATCTTCACCAAGGGATTAAGATTTCTGGGTAAAACAAGGAAATGAGAAATGATGGTAAAAGCTCCATCCCTGGCAGTGTTCAAAGCCAGCTTGGACAGAACCTTGGGCAACATGGTCTAGGGTAAGGCATCCCTGTCCATGGCAGGGGGGTTGGAACTGGATGATCTTCAGGTTTTTTCCAACCCTAACAGTTCTGTGACTCTATGATTGTACTTCTGTGCACATGAGTCTTCAAATTTGTGCCCTAACTA